>CP125974.1:49625470-49705140 GCA_030063025.1 Avena longiglumis | reverse complement strand
TTTTATCCCCGTTTTAAACTATCGTCAAATGAGATAGGTCATTTTGTGAAGAAAATAGAACTGGAATTAAAATACAGAATGCAACTAATAGTAAGTTACATAAAGCACGACTGAAAATTAAGATACATGGCCAGATTAAGTAACAATCGGCCGAACTTGTTTCGAATGTTGGAGTGATTCGATCAATGCTCCTACCTACACACCGTACTACTCCATCAGTAAATCGTACTCAGCCGTGACGCCGTCATATTTGTCGTCCGTCGCCGTAATTGAACCTTGAAGGCTTAATGCGTGGGGTGGACTTGAGGTAGCTGAGGCGGGGTTAGAGTCGGCGGCAGTGTCATAGGCCATGACGCTCTAGAGAGTCCAACCGCGCCACCATAGCCGACGGACGGCCTCGTTGAAGTTCGAAGGAGGTGGGCCATCCTCCTCGTGCCTGGCGAGCGCCCTCTCACGCCGATCCACGAAGAAGGCTTCCCAAGTAGGGAAATAGTCGGGATGCCATCTGGGATTCCTCCGCTGCTCCGGCGTGAGCTCGAACTAGTAGTGGTTCGTGATGGCCATCCGGCGCGCCACACCTAGAGGGACAGGAGGAACCGGCACGCCTCCGGCGCTCAGCATCCAGACGACGGGGACACAGTAGCCCGGCGGGCAGGGGTAGTTCAAGGCGCAAAGCGCCTCCGCCTCCCTAGGGGTTAGTGCTATGGTGGAAGCCATGGGAAAGAGTGATGAGGTTGCAGATATGAGTCTAGAGATGTGCAATGACAATGGAGGGAAAAAATGGCGGGAAGAAAAATGGACTGAAGAAATAGAAGGAAGAAAAATGGCTCATTTAATACATATATTGTTAACAGAAGAAATATGACATTGTTCTAAAAATGGGACGGTTGGAGGGATTTCAGCAGGCTGGGACAGACAGCACTAATGATAGGGGTGAGTGTCGACATTATGTCGTGCGGCGTGACCTTGTCCCGGATGGTGTCACCAACCGGGACTAAAGATGAACCTTTAGTACCGGTTGGAGACACCAACCGGGACAAAACACGAGTCAGCACTAATAATAGGGGTGAGTGTCGACATTATTTCGTAAGTGTCGACACTATGCCCGGCGCTGTACTATAAATAGGCATCCTTGTGAGTCGATCCTCCAGCCAGTTTGAGGCATCTCAAGATGGTTTCGAGATGAGGGACACCACTACGGCCCGATTTCGGGAGATCTGGCGGGCCATCCTCCGCATCTCCGGCTGGTCATAGAGGCACTCCCTAATATGTGAAATTAGTTAGCTCGGTATTGATCTAGTTAGAGAAGTTACAAGCTGCAAGATGGTTTTTTTCGAGCGAGGATACCCTCGACCAGTTTCAGGAGATGCCGCCGGATCAGTCCTCGGCATCTCAAGAAAGCTCATAAGGCACTCCTAATATGTGACATGTGTTTGAGATCATATCTTAATGGTAAGTACGAATCGGGACAACTTCTTCATAGTCTCGGTCCAGCCACAAAACAGGACTAACACTCACGACATTTATTAATATTAAAAACTGAGACTACAAAACCGGGACTAAAGGCCCCCCTATATATAGTCTCGGTCAATCCACAAACCGCGAAAGACATGAACTAGATTTACATAATATGAGCATGAACTTCTTGGCATATGTCCTTCCTTATGATACGCTAGGCGTAACCATGGAGCATCTTCTTTACTTAACGGAATGCTTGGGTGGTTTTCCTTTGTGAAGGCGGAATTTCATCAAACTTATTATAATCTTGACATGTCTATCTTGTCCTCGATTCCACGATGTTTCTTTTCCCTGAAAGAACTATGTGACTTTGGCTCATCATATGATGTATTCGTTTGCATATTTTTCTTTTTTGATGCGGAGGACATGTCCTTCACATAGAAAACGAGCCACATCATTGGCTAGGGCGAATGGTTAAATCTAAGTTCTTGTCTACCTTCATAAGATTGTTGAGATCCACGTTGTCATTCCGTACTTCTTGTCTACCTCAACCCTCCTCCTATTAGCTTGACCCATTTGCATCGAAACAAGGGGACCTTAAAATTAGGTCCATAGTCAAGTTCCCATATCTCCTCTATGAACCCATGTCGTGGTCTTTTGCCCATTGTCTTCTGCTGCATCGAGCGGACACCACTATTTTGGTTGGTGCTCTTTTATCTTGGCCTATCGTCTAAAATGTATTCCCATTTATCTCGTACCCTTGGAAAGTACATACATCGAAGATGGTGTCCACAGCCAACAAGTACAGTGATCTAGCAGTGGTGTTATTCATGAGAAGTCTTTGCCACCGCCAAAATTCGCCATGTGTTCACTTATAATCCATTCATCGAGCCCGGGTGTTTGAGGCGTATTAAATTCTTGTGTTCATTGATATCACAGAACCAAGATAGATCTTTGTAAAACCGTGTAGTGTGCTTGATTGAGAGAATGCTCGTCCCTACATATCATTGCTTTACATCCTAGGGTGCCTTTTCCACGATCTCCCTCATGTCGTGATTACGAAACACCAATCGCCTTAACGTCGGGAATAAAATCAACCACAGAACTCAATGACCTCCTACATTACATAGCCCTTGGAGATGCTTCCTTCGGCCTATACGATTATGAACATATTTCTTTAAGACTCCCATGTACCTCTCAAAGGGAACATATTGTGTAGAAATACGGGATCGAGAATGGCAATCTCTTCTACTAGGTGAACCAGGAGATGCGTCATAATATTGAAGAAGGATGGTGGGAACACCAACTCAAAGTCGACAAGACATTGGGCCACATCTTTCAGTAACCACGGTAGGCTTTACGGATCGATTACCACGAGATATTGCATTGAGGAATGCACATAGCTTCACAATGGGTACTCGAACATTTTCGGTAGAAGCCCCTCAATGCAATCGAAGCAATTGTGTCATAATCACGTGGCGGTCATGAGACTTCAGGTTTTGGAATTTTTTCTGCCATATTTATTATTCCCTTTATATTCGACGAGAAGCAGACGGGGCCTTAATCTGCTCGAGACATTCAAAAGATTTCCTTCTGCTTTGGTAAGGGCATAGGCGGGGAGTTAAGTGGCATCGTTTATCCTTCTCGTTCTCGGGATGCATAGGCTCTTGAGGGTCTTTCAGACGTTCTTTGGTCTCTTGTGCTTCGGTGTATCTTTGTCTTCCCATACACTCCTAGGAATCCTAGCGAGTTCACGCAAACATTCTTAAATCACGTGCATCAAGTCGATTGAAGAGCGGACCTCTAAGACTTTCAATAGGGTAGGTCCCAAAATATAGATTGCTTCTTCCACATGGGCGCGTCCGCATCGCTATTCGAATGGATAGGCCGGGACCTTTTCCAAAGATTACTTCTAGGTCCTTGACCAAACCAAATACCTCCTCACCGGCGGAGGACCGCTTCCTCGAGGTTACGCGGACGTTTGAAATGCTTTCCTTTCTTTCTTCTTGGATGCGAGTTCGAAGAAATCGGCGATACCCTAGGTACACAACCTTCTTACATTTATCCAAATATACACTTTCAGTCTCATCTAAACAATGTGTGCATGCATTGTATCCCTTGTTTGTCTGCCCTGAAATGTTACTAAGAGCAGGCCAATCATTGATGGTTATGAAAAGCAGTGCTCGTAGGTCAAATGGCTCCCCTTTGTGCTAATCCCACATACGTACACCTGGTTTGGCCCACAGCTGTAAAATTTCTTCAACTAATGGCCTTAGGTACACATCAATGTCGTTGCCGGGTTGCCTCGGGCCTTGGATGAGCACTGGCATCATAATGAACTTCCTCTTCATACACAACCAAGGAGGAAGGTTATAGATACATATAGTCACAGGCCAGGTGTTGTGACTGCAGCTCTGCTCACCAAAAGGATTCATGCCATCTGTACTTAGACGAAACCTTAAGTTCCTTGCGTCACGTGCAAAGTCCGGGTACTCTCGCTCGACTTTTATCCACCGTGACCCATCAGCGGGGTGTCTCAACATCGCGTCTTTCTTACGGTCTTCCATGTGCCATCGCAACAACTTGGCATGCTCTTTATTTATGAAGAGACGTTTTAACCATTGTATTATATGAGCATACCACATAACCTTGGCAGGAACCTTCTTCCTAGGGGCCTCGCCCTCAACATCGCCAGGATCGTCTCGTCTGATCTTATACATGATCACAGTGCATACGGGCATGCATCCAAATTCTCGTACTTCTCACATGGTAGAGGATGCAGTCATTAATGCGAGCATGTATCTTCGCACGTATAATCCTAGAGGTGACAACCTTCTTTGCTTGGTATGTCTTGTCGAACTCATTATTTTTTGGAAGAAGATTCTTCATTTTTACCAACAACTTTGAAAATGCGCTGTCAGTCACACCGTTCTCTGCCTTCCATTGCAGCAAATCCAGTATGGTACCTAGCTTTTTGTGGCCATCTTCGCAAGTTGGATACAACAATGTTTTGTGATCCTTTAACATCTGCTCCAGCTTCTCCTTATCCTTTTCAGTTTCACATTCTTTCTTTGCATCAGTAATGGCCCGACCAAGATTGTCATCAGCGGGCCCATCTGCTGCCTCTTGATCTTCATTATCTACCCCCGTTGCAGTATCATCATATTCAGGATACATATTATGATAGTTTCCATCATCCTCTTCTTCTTCGTTGTCTTCCATCACAACCCCTTTTTCTCCGTGCTTGGTCCAACAATTATAGCTGGGCATGAAACCGGATCGAAGCAGGTGGGCGTGAATGGTTCTGGTATTTGAGTAGTCTTTCTTGTTCTGACAGTGAACACACGGACAGCACATAAAACCATTGTGACCACAATTCGCATTAGCCACAACGATGAAATTTTGGAGGCCCGTAGTGTACTCGGAATGCGGTCACCGTACATCCATTGCGGTTCATCTGCATTAATATATAGTATATATCAAAAATTAATAGGAGATGACCATTTATATATAGTACATCAATGACACATGAAAGGATAGTTGCCGACCTCGAGCGAGAGGAAATAGCAACGAGAAAACTTATTTTGAACTCTCGGGCATTTCACGAACACCTCTTGTGCATATGAAAAAAACACAAACTAGCACTCTTCACACCCTCTTGCTAGGCTCCAAAATGAGATAGTGAAAAGATGGAAGAGTGGGGTGTGGGCTGCAGTGTCTTATATAGCCCCCCCCTTTAACACCGGTTCAAGCCACAAACCGGTGTTAAAGCGAGAACTCTTGTGACCAGTGCAGGGTCCTTTAACACGGTTCGTGGGGCTCCTTTTATCCGCGGGTCACGCTGGTACCCCGCCCTTTAACACCGGTTCGTAGAAGAACCGGTGTTAAAGCCCTTTTCCAGGATCAACAAAAGGCCTCGTTTTCACTAGTGTTTGCGGGCCTTTTGGCCATTGCTCCTTTTTCCGTTTTTTAGTAAAACTTGACACTTCACAAATATGATATGAATACTTACAATCGATGTAAAGGCGGGGATACATCCATATTCTAAAAAAATGACTTCAATAGCTATAGTACGCATGTCCCTTCCGTTTATTGGTAAAGCAAACAAAAAGCGATGTAAAAATATAACGAAATATAATCATTGTGGAATTGATAATGTAGTAGCATGTACTCATATGTCCTTGATGCGTAAAAGAAATTGGGAGACATGCTGCTACATGCATATGGCTACAACATGCCACGGCGGTAGGGATCAATCACTCCATCCTCCTCCCACGTCGTTGTGTATGGTCCACGGCACTTTTATGCTCTAGGAAGGACTAAAAGCTCATGTTGCTGCGGAGGCTGTCTTATGCTGCTGGGCACTTTTGAAAACTACCTGAGAGCAAACCAAAGCAGCCTAGCCAAACTGGATCCCCGTGTGTCCTGGACAATCTAGTGATCTGAGAATCTGTCATCTTCTTCTTCAACTCTAGCAATCTATGCAAATTCTATTACTTGCATTCACTCTCCCATATTTGAACAATGCTCAAACTGTATATCATTACAATTCTATAACAACTATAATCCTACACTCAATATGCCGACATAACTAGGTTTGCAACTGGCAGGCGGAGTTGCGAAGATGAGATAGAGCTCGGCTCGGTCTTCTTCATCTCCTCGACGGTGTGGGTGCAATGCGGGAGTCTGAAGCGGGGGATAACTTTGCAATGGAATAAGAGGTTTGGTGGAGATGAGCGCCGCCATCTGCCACATTATAACTAGGTCGTCTCCCTCCTACTCCTGAATTCCTAGGCGAGTAACAAGACCAAGTGAACAAGAGACTTCCCTGCGTGGCTGCCACGCCCTGGCTGGTGCTCCAAATTCTTGTGGAGCTTGAGCATGGCGCAAGGGTTTCGCCGGACACGGCATGTAGGGAGAGCGATTTGTATGGCTGCCAAAAATACATGTGGGTTAGAGGCTCCAACAGAAGCATGCATGTTCTGATTGTAAGTTGATGAGTACACCGTAAATATCATTTGTCAAGAATCATGATGGTTCTTTTCAGAAAGTTTAGCAATGCTAAGCAATCTTGAGGCTCAAAAGGTGATGATCGATACTTGAAGGTGGTCATACATTACGAACGACGACTACAGTGGTGTAGCACGGAGACGTACATGACCATCTGGCATCTGCAGTGCTTCCTCCTCCCAATGATGATGTTGCGGTACTGACGGGGACTTAGCATAGACATGGACACATGGTGTCACTGTGATGGACGACGCATTTCAATCATCCGAGTGTTATGTTGGATGATATTTCATTCATAGTGTGGTGGAAGAAGATGGGATGTTTGATGTGATGTGATGCTTATGGATGTTGGACGGTAGTTCCGGATCAGCCCTGTAGCAGTTGAAGAAAATTATAGCCAATTTTATCTAGTTCTCTCTGGCGCAGATAGCCAATGGTCTGTGTATAGGAATTTTCGGCTAACAATATGATTAACTATTTATGGGCCTTTTTGCTGTTGCACTTTTTTATCCTTTTTGGGTAAGCCTTGACACTTCACAAAAAAGATATGAATGCTTACAATCGATGGAAAGCCAGGGTTACCTCCATATTCTACTCTGTATGTCCGGAAATAAGTGACTTAGATTTGTCTAATTATATGCATCTGCACACTAAAACATGTCTAAATTTATATGTGAATCTAAAAAATACAAGTCACTAATTTCTGCTACAGTATGCATGCCCCCTTATGTTTATTGGTAAAGCAAAAAAAAAAAGTCAATGTCAAAATGAACAAAAGATAATCACTGTGGAATTGATAATGTAGTAGTTGGTACTCCTAAGTCCTTTATTTTCGAAAATGATAATAAATTGGGAGAGACATGCTGCTATATTATACTATTGCGTAAAAGAAATTTCGAGACACATGCTGGTGCATGAATATGGCTACAACATGCCACGGCGGTAGGGATCAATCAAAATCCTCCTTCCAGTCCCACGTCGTTGTGTATAGTCCACCGCACTTTTATGCTCTACGAAGGACTAAAAGTGTTCATGTTGCTGCGGAGGCTGTCTTATGCTGCTGGGCCTTTTCAGAACTCCCTAAGAGCAACCACAGCAGCCTAGCCAAACTGGATCTCCATGTGTTCTAAAAGATCTAGCGATCTGAGAATTTCTCTGCTCATCGCACTACGAGAATAACCAGACAGGCCGACGGCCTTTTTATACGCCGACGACAAAATGTCGGAGCCATCAGCGTAGCTTGACGGGCTGTCAGCTCAGTTTTACCGACGGCATAGGATCGTGGCCTCTGACGGCCGTCGGCGTAAGAGACCGTCGGCGTGGGATACATAGCCGATGGCGGCCGTCGGCGTAAAGCGGGACCGTTGGTGTAGTCTATTTAGGCTGAAACAGCGGCGTCAAGTCTCGCCCGGCGAATTTCACACCTATGCCAACGGCGTAGCTATTTTTCTTTTCTGCCACATTAATCTTAGAAAAATCATAACTAAATCATTTCAATTTAAAAAATACATATAATATATCAAAATTTGCAGAAACAAATATTATATATTTTTATTCAAAAAAATACATAAAAAATACAAATACTTTCGTATAACATATTTTTCATTTTCCGAGTGGAAAAAACGGGATGTTTTGTGAAGCAACCACCAAATGAAAGTTTCAAAATGATAATACCACATTTTTCAAAAATATTAGACCATATTGAATGGACAATTTCCAAACTTGGGTATCTCAAACCTTTCCGTTCACCCCTCTTGAAAAAAACAATTCCTGCCGAATCGATAGGAAATGAGTTAAATTTGAACTACAGGTACATGATATGATGTTCATGATTTTTTGCAAAAATAATTTTTAGGTTCACAATATTCTATTTCATCAGAGATCTAATGCAATTTTAGTGAGGACCAACCCCGAGCTAAGAATCTTCATGCCCCTCGATTTAGAAAGTTTGATGATAGTTTGAAATGGGCATAAAAATTCAAAAACGATCAAAACAATGCAAAACCTTCGCGTGATATTATATTATGTGAAATAGTTACATGGAAAAATACCAAACTTGGTATATTCATTGTGTCTCAAGAAAACCTTCACAAAATGATCTATCTCAATCGAGGTTTTCTAGATTTCAGGTCAAATGACCAATGTTATTGCTAGAATCGCGATATATTTTGTGATAATATGCCTATACTATGCACACATGTGTATCATGGGACGGTAAACAATGTTTTAGGAAGAAGTTTTCCTTTTAAATGCATACTTGAAAGCCATTTTCTATTTTCCGAGTGCAGAAAACGGGGTGTTTTGTGAAGCAACCACCAAATGAAAGTTTCAAAATTATAATACCACATTTAAAAAAAAATACTAGACCATATTGAATGGACAATTTCCCAACCTAGGTATCTCAAACCTTTCCGTCCACCCTTCGTGAAAAAGACAAATTCCTGCCGAATCGGTAGGAAATGAGATAGATTTGAACTACAGATACATGACATGATGCTCATTTTTTAGGTTCACAATATGCTATTTCATCAGAGATCTAATGCGAGTTTAGTGAGGCTCAGGCCCGAGCTAAGAATCTTCATGCCCCTCAATTTAGAAAGTTTGACGATAGTTTGAAATGAGCATAAAAATTAAAAAACGATCGAAACAATGCAAAACCTTTGCGTGGTATCATATTATGTGACATATTTTGCATGGAAAAAATACCAAACTTGGTATATTCATTGTGTCTTAAAAAACCTTCACAAAATGACCTATCTCAATCGAGATTTTCTGGATTTCAGGTCAAATGACCAATGTTATTGCTAGAATCGCGATATAGTTTGCTATAATATGCCTATATTGTGCACACATGTGTATCATGGGTTGGCGAACAATATTGCAGGAGGAAGTTTTCCTTTTCGTCGCACCGAAAAGCCATTTTCTATTTTCTTTTTTTTCGAGTTCAAAAAAGGGTGTTTCATAAATCCTAACATAGTTTCGGTTGTTCTAGTGTTAACAAGATATGATACATAATTAAATATATGATAGAGATTTCATATTTGGATTCCTCTCATTTTAATGATCGATTTGGATATATTATTTGTCGAATTAAGATTTACGGATTTGTAGTTGTGAATTATTCAATATTAAAAGAAAAAAGGCATAATAAATATTTTTTTATTTTAATTTGAATTCAAGATTATCATTACTTATTCATTGTTGTTTACTTAACTAAATGTTTAAAATTTTAAAAATAAAGGCATGTGATACCATCGTCCAAGGGTTAATAGGATTGATACTGTAATATTATCAGTAAGATCTAATTTCCTTATTGGAAGATTATCTGGAAGGAACAGAGAAGTTAAGCGTCTTTGAGGTGAGTAATGCTATGATGGGTGATCGATGGGGAAGTTTGACCATTAGTATAATTTAACCAGAAATTAATTATACTTAGAGTTAAAAAGTGCTTCTGAGATTAACGAGTCGAATAATTAAAAAAATGCTTGTGAGATTAATAATTAAAAAACAAAAAAATTAGAAAAAAATATTTTAAAAAAATTGAAAAAAGATAGGCTGATGGCATAGCTACCGCCAGGGCAAACGGCCGTCAACCGTGTGATGTGGGCCCCACATCCTTTACGCCGACGGGCAAACAAGCTACGTCTGCACGTGGTCATGACATAGCGTCGGTAGTAGAAATGTGTCAAGCGGGGTTTGGCCGTGGGCGCCTGGTCTGTTTTCTATAGTGTAGGCAAATTCCATTAATGACATTCACTGGTAGAAAACGCCCCATGCGTCCCGGTTGGTAAGGGCCATTAGTCCCGGTTGCCCAACCGGGACGGGGGCATCGGGACTAAAGCTCCAACCATTAGTCTCGGTTGCCCCACCAACCGGGACAAATGGGGGCACACGTGGCGGCATCAGAGCGCGAGGGGGGTGGAGCATTAGTCCCGGTTCGTAACACGAACCAGGACTAATAACTCGCTGCCGCAGCGATTTTGGCCATTTCTGCGCCACGGCGAGAATTCATTGCACATTTTCTTGCCGCGGCAGCATTTTCGCCACTTTTTGTGCCGCGGCAGAGAATTCATTTAGGTTGTTTTATTGTTTATTTAGTGTTTTGCACTTATCAATGAAGGAACCTTATATTACACAAGATCATCATGACAACGTTACGTTCAATACACAGATCGAGTTCATGCACTACATACAAAAGTTGCTATTCGATGCTACGCCAATTTCTTGAAAGTTGCTATTTTACAATTCCTATTGTCTATACACGAGTAGTATTCCCTTGTGTTTAGTATACGCATCCAAGAATCCCGCCAATTCCTCCTCTGTATTGCTCATGTCGATCCTTTGGCGAAGACCGTCCCATAGGCGTTCGATCGATTTAAAAAGTCAGCCTATATGAATATGAAACTAAACACAATTTGATTGTAATTAAAACTATAGAAATTGTTTACGTCGTGAGTTGCTCTAAATTCCTGCCCTTCTCATCATACGTCTGCCGGATGAACTCGCATACATAGTATCCACATAGATTGTTACACGGTCCCTGCGTGCACTTTACGACAACGAGTTCAATCAAAATAATAATCAAGCATGATAATAAGCGTATCAAAACTAGAATCAAAGAGATGCGGATATAGCTAGTGGTGCTTACATCTAGTGGTTGAAATGTAAGCTCCTCTTTCCAAACGCCCTAGCCTTGTTGGTGAACCGTTTCCAAGCGCTGCCGTGAAAGCGAATAAAATAAGTTATTAAGTACTTGATATCATAAAATTCATGAGCGTTGCCGATATAGTGTCATAATGATTAGAATTACCTGGAGAAGTATCTCGCATGTCCTTCCACGTCTCAAGGGGTTTATGTTTGAGTCCATGACTAGTACGCCCTTTGTCAAGTTGAATGATTAACAGAATATAGTGGTACTGCGAATGCAAAACTAATCAATTATATACTTAACATCGAGTAAGCGAAATAGAAAGTGTATACAAGACAATAACACTCATGAAGTTGTAAGGAAATAGTATTTCCTTTTGGTTTCTTGAAACCTTAACGCGTGTACTATATTATCTTCCGTATCCTGGGGCTTATTTTGAGATTAGCTTCATGAACCCAATATGGGTCAATGAAGCCAATGTCATAGATTTGTCCTCTCTGCATTGAGAATCTTCATTACGCATATTAAAGTATGATTATATACATGCACTAAACAAAATATTATAGATGGAGACTAAATTAATTACAGAATTAGTACTTACGGACAATAGGCACTCATGAGAGATTTGTCCAAGGCGTCTTGATTGAATAATTGAAATAGTTCATCAAATTCAATGGATATCATGTCATCGTTTTCTTTCCCATGATGCTTTTTCTAACCTCGGCACTATCCGATTAGCCCGGACCTTGTGGCATGCATGTACCGGTTATGCAATCTTCGCATTTTGTTGGAAGATTGTTTACCTCCTCGGTTTGACGAGAGGTTTTCCGTCTCGGTATTGGTATGCTACTTCACTCACGGGAAGAACTCTAACGGATAAATCTTGGGCAATACTCATACCTTGAGCGGCTTCTCCGTGTGCAACTACCTGGATCATCGCTCTTGACCCCATATTTGCTCGACCCACATTGGTTTGAGAAATCACCTTGAGAGGCGCAAGTCTGTTTGCTTGTTCTCCAGTGGGCAACAGATTTCCTTGCATCGATCTTGCTCTTGAGGCTTTTGTGTGCATGTGACTTGAGAATAGAAACGCTCATAGTCGATGACAGCTTTGGCTCGGGTTGATGAAGAGTCTTTAGCATTTTCAACACTTTGGCTTTTTCTTCTTTGGTCTTTGGGAACTCTGGCTCTTTCGGCGCCTCGGCTTAAAAGCTGTCGTTTCCATCAACGATCGCCGATCTCCTCTTTAGTACAGTCATAAGCTCTCTTGGGAGGAACCGTTGGTACTTTTGGAAGAGGCTCTTGTTTACATTTCGCGATCGGCCTTACGATGGCGGTATGCTTCGCTTTTTATCCCGAGGCGACGATGGCTCCCGCGATGGCTGCCGGAGATTGGTGGCGGCGGGCGGGTGAGGCGACGAAGGCGGCTGCATGGCGACGACCTCGGAGAGGCGGGTGGCGGGCGAAGATGGCGTGTGATTTGAAGCGATACAATCCTTGGCCATAGAATGGTGGCGTTTTTGCGTCACCAGCAAGATCACATCCCTTCACCAGCGGTAGTGAAGATCCAAAACTTCAAAGGTGGGCATGATTTCATCCACCCCGACAACAGCGTAGCCCTCTGGAACCGGACGACAATGGTAAGTTGGTGTGGGTCCAATTGGTAAGGCATAGCCGACCACCACCTTCATTGATATGTTCACAACTTTGACATGTAGCTCGCAGTGTGTCATCTCTGTATCATCCACTGGGTAGCCAACAGGAGCCATCGTCGGTTCACCATCGTCATCGCCATTGTCATCACCCGGGACCTCGGTGGAAGCCACACTGCTTTTTCGATTATTCGATAGGCCGGTAGCATCGAATGCAGTGTCTTGAGATGGGCGCGGTAGTACTGCTCTTTAAGTGAGTTAATTTCATCTTGTTGTTGCTTTAATCGTTCTTCAATTAAACGCATTCGCTCTTTCGACTTCTGCTTCAAGCTGCCTGTCCTTACTCCTCCGACGGCTTCTATCGGGATATTTCTTCCTCTCTTGAAACCCAGTCCTCCATGATTGGGAGCCTATTGTGCCTCGTGTTCGTCCATCATGTTCCTTATTTCCAAGGGCGAGTGTGAGCTCATCATTCTCTCTATCGGAATGAAGTCCCCATCTTTAACAACCTTCTTGCTTTTCTCATCCTCTCGATTGGCAAGGGGTCTTCTTTATGTCGTATGGTATATATACACCTCCCTTCCGAGTCCAACGTGCCCCATGCCCGTAAAACCAATTCCTTGCACGTTCTACCCAATAAATACGTCTCTGCGGGTGATATTTTTATCACGCAGTTCTGCTCAAGTTTCTCCCACTTAGGAATGCCAGCCTGTAGCCACCTTGGCCCATAGTATGGTGATACTTCTTGTTAGACATTGACTTATTCGTTTGAGACATTTTCTTAGCTTTTTCGATTTCTTGTATTCCACAAACTCATCCCGGAATGGTTTTATCTTCTCAAACTGAATATTCTTGAAATCGAGTCTTCTTTTTCACGACATAGTCAAGGTGCAATCTTTTCTTCCAGTTGGTGAAACATGGGCCATCTTCTTCAAAGCCCACTCCGACCTTAGCCTCCATGGCTCTCCCATGTTGTAAGGCGTCCTCAACTGGATCCTCCGCATTTGGATCCAGCTCTATCTCCGGTAGTTTGAAATTAACCATGAGCCTCTTCCACAGTAAATCTTTGGCGTGGTTATGGACAAATAAACATGTTCCTCTTCATCCGCATTAGCAGGCCTATTCCAATTTCTAATGGTGATCGGGATTAAGTCCCTAACGATTACTCCGCATTGTGCCACAAATTTGGTTGCGACAACTTCGAGCTACCGGTCTCGTCTGACGACATCTTGATCTGAACCTCTCATGGTCTTGCAACTTTTTGGTTGGGCCTCGCTCTTTTCGGTAGATTCCTTGATCCGAGGGCTAAAAGAAGAAAGATCGCCGTTACTATTTCTATATAGATAGCAGATGATTAATTAATGAATTGATTTATATTACATGCACCTTGACGGATGCGTCTTCTCGATTACAAGGCATCGCCTTCTCCCTCATGAGGCAACACCTTCAACCTCAAACAAGTTGTCTACTCCGGTAAAGAGGATCACCCTCACGGAGTTGTTCGACGTTGATACGTCTAAATTATCTTCCCACGGATCACACCTTGGATCAACTCTTCCTTTTCTTCGTCTCGGCGTGTGGGTCCATATTTTACGCATAGGTGGAAAAAGCGAATAAGTCAAAGCGGCTAAAGGAGAAAGTTAAAGAGAAACTCTAATATATACATACACAATAATAAAAATGAAGAAACCCTAAACCTAGCTACAAAAGGAAACCGTGTAGTAGATAGGTAACTTTAGCTAAAATCAACTAAAATCAATATTCGAGTTCCGAGGGTGTAAAACCTAGTTCGAGAAACCTCGGATGCATATGAGAGGGGAACATGAGTATAAGGCTACAAGGAAACTATCCAGCGGATAGGTAACACTAGATACTAACAAAATACCATATTGGAATCGATCTCGATCTCGATATCGTATTCTACCGAGAAGAACCAAATCACCTGAAAGAAAGGAAACAATCAACACATGTCATCGATGCAATGCTCAAGCAATGATGATGATACAAGTTAATGTGCATTGGAATGTAACCCTAAAGCATGCTCGACAAGTTAATCGGGGTTAGGGCGCAAACCCTAACTCAAGGAACTCCGGAATCACCGTTAGGGTTACTAGGGTGTTCTAATTAAACTTGTTATTTAAGTTGTTGAACAATGCATGATTATGGCATAGATAGATAGTTCTCATTTTTCTGAACATTTTGGTATATTATTTGTATTTTTCTTACATTAAAAGTTATTGAATTTACAAGTTTTATTCAAATTCAAATTATTAAATCAAATGTTTAAACCTTTTGCACCATAGTATGACAAGGATAATGATATGACAAGTTAATTTGTATTAAAAGTAACCCTAAGACATGCTCGCAATTTAAGCGGGGTTCAGGGTGAAAACCCTAACTTCGAAACTCAGTATATGAGAGGGGTTGATTTTGTTTTCTAATTAAACTTGTCTTGAAAGTTGTTGAACAATGCATGATTATAGGTTAAATAGTTAGATCTCATTTTTCTGAACATTTTGATATATTATTTGTATTTTTCGAGTTATAAATAATTAATTATTGAATTTACAATATTATATCAATTTATGGATTTAATTAAACCATTTCTAAATTTAAACAAAACAGAAAACATTTTTACACCGCACTAGCCACGAT
The DNA here is from genome assembly GCA_030063025.1 of Avena longiglumis. Classification (NCBI taxonomy): domain Eukaryota; kingdom Viridiplantae; phylum Streptophyta; class Magnoliopsida; order Poales; family Poaceae; genus Avena; species Avena longiglumis. The sequence goes on along the minus strand of CP125974.1, from coordinate 49,689,717 downwards.
GTGGCGTGAGGGCCCTTGGCCTCGGCCTCCATGTGAGGACAGGCACCTAGCCACGGTGGGCTGTGAGGGGCCGTGGCCACCTCGGCCTCCACTGGACCAGCCACGGCTAACTCACCATAGAGGCACCTAGCCTCTAAGGCGGCAGGTGGGACTGGCGACGCGGCCACGCGATAGCCACGAGCACCACGTCACCACGGCAGGCGGCACGGCGAGCGGTGGTCGGCAGCGACCACAGGAGGCGTCTTGGATCATGGGCTGTGCGCATTCGAAAGAGCTCGTCGAGGCGAACCATATGGTGGTTGCGCCGCCCATTATTGGTCGCCGGAGCGACGAGCACAGCGGCGGACAGAGACGGGGGCGACAGATGGTCGTCGCGGTAGAGCTAGAGAGAGATAGGGAGCGTGTGAAGAGGTGCTAGAGCACCGGTGGCCCACCACGAACGCGATGGGGTCGGGAAGCAAGGGTGGCGAGCGGGCGAATCGGCCAGGCCGAGCTTCGGGAAGATGGGTTGCGAGCTTGATTAAGGCCGCGGGGCGATTCCTTTGGCTTAGAGGCCGATCGACGTGAGCTCCTCGGCGAGCTTGGCGGCTTGCGGGTGAAGTGGGGGTTCACGTAAAGCGCGTCGATGAATGAGATGGGGAAGAAGAAGAGGAGGGGCACCCAGTTATAACCAAAGGGCCTTTAGTCCCGGTTGGTGGCTCCAACCGGGACTAAAAACATACGTCGGTTGGAGCCACCAACCGACCTATACTCAATATTTTCAGACCAAGCGTTGGCGCCAGGAGGTCTTTAGTCGGTTGGTGGCTCCAACCGGACATATTCTGCTTTCAAAAAATTCGTATTTTGTCTCTGTTCGCCTTTATTTTTTATTTTGGGGTTTAAATTTGTATTGTTTTTAAATGATAATTAATTTGGAATTTAGAAAAACTTTAAACATAAAAAGTGTTTGGATTTTAATAAATAATTCAAAACCATTTTCTTTTAAAAATAATTAATGTAACCATTTAAAATATGAACCATTTACAATTAAAATGAATTAACTTATATTTTTTAATATCAATTTGGAATTTAGAAAAATTTAAACATAAAAAGTGTTTGGATTTAAATAAATAATTCAAAACATTTTCTGTTTTAAAAATAATTAATGTAACCATTTAAAATATGAACCATTTACAATTAAAAATGAATTAACTTATATTTTTTAATATCAATTTGGAATTTAGAAAAACTTTAAACATAAGAAGTGTATGGATTTGAATAAATAATTCAAAAACATATTCTATTTTTAAAAATTAATTAATGTAACCTTTTAAAATGAATTAACTTATATTCTATTTTGAATATTAATTTTAAAACGACCTGTTTTTTTTCGGAGAAAATGGAAAAGGGCTTTTCCGCATGCGAAAAGGAAAACTTCCTCCGCAACATTGTTCTCCATACCAATGTCCACACACATGCATAATATGGGCACAACATCACAAACTATGCCGTGATTCAACACATAACATCGGTCATTTGACCAAAGCCATGAAACCTCGAACATGATAGGTCATTTTGTGAAGGTTTTTTCAAAACATGATCAATATACCAAGTCTGGTATTTTCCTTTCAACTATGTAACATAATATGACACCACGCCAAGGATTTTCATTGTTCGGATTTTTTGAATTTATTATGCCCGTTTGAATTATCTGAATTCCTAACTATGGTCGAACGGTGTGCATGAAGATAGGGGCGGGCATCGTTAACTTGCATTGGATCTCTGAAGAAACCACATATTGCGAGTCTAAAATAATTTTTCAAAAATCACAGGCGATAGATCATGTACTGTAGTACAAACCGGACCCACTTCTGCCGATTCGGACATTTGTCCTTTTTACCCGGGATGGACGAAAAGGTTTGAGATGTACCGGTTGGGAGATAGTCCATGTAAGGTGGTCTAGTATTTTAGGAAAATGGGACGGTAGCATTCTGAAACGGCATTTTGGTGGTTACTTCACAAAACGACCCTTTTTTGCGCTCGGAAAATGGAAAAGGGCTTTTTCGTGCGACAAAAAGGAAAACTTCCTCCTGCAACATTGTTCTCCATACCAATGTCCACACACATGCATAATATGGGCACAACATCACAAACTATGCCGTGATTCAGCACATAACATCGGTCATTTGGACCGAAAGCCATGAAACCTCGAACATGATAGGTCATTTTGTGAAGGTTTTTTCGAAACATGATCAATATACCAAGTCTGGTATTTTTCCTTTCAACTATGTAACATAATATGACACCACACGAAGGATTTTCATTGTTCGGATTTTTTTTTGAATTTATTATGCCCGTTTTGAATTATCTGAATTTCTAACTATGGTCGAACCGGTGTGCATGAAGATAGGGACGGGCATCGTTAGAACTTGCATTGGATCTCCAAGAAACCACATATTGCAGTCTAAAATGATTTTTCAAAAATCACGGGCGATAGATCATGTACAGAGTACAAACGGACCCACTTCCTACCGATTCTAGGACATTTGTCCTTTTACGGGATGGACGAAAAAGGTTTGAGATGTACCGGTTGGGAGATAGTCCATGTAAGGTGGTCTAGTATTTTAGGAAAATGGGACGATAGCATTGTGAAACGGCATTTTGGTGGTTACTTCACAAAGCGACCCGTTTTTGCTGGAAAATGGAAAAGGGCTTTTCCGTGGACAAAAGGAAAACTTCCTCCTGCAACATTGTTCTCCATACCAATGTCCACGACATGCATAATATGGGCACAACATCATAAACTATGCCGTGATTCAGCACATAACATCGGTCATTTGGACGAAAGCCATGAAACCTCGAACATGATAGGTCATTTTGTGAAGGTTTTTGAAACATGATCAATATACCAAGTCCGTATTTTTCCTTTCAACTATGTAACATAATATGACACCACCGAAGGATTTTCATTGTTCGGATTTTTTGAATTTATTATGCCCGTTTTGAATTATCCGAATTTCTAACTATGGTCGAACCGGTGTGCATGAAGATAGGGGCGGGCATCGTTAGAACTTGCATTGGATCTCTGAAGAAACCACATATTGCGAGTCTAAAATGATTTTTCAAAAATCACGGGCGATAGATCATGTACCAGTAGTACAAACCGGACCCACTTCTGCCGATTCGGACATTTGTCCTTTTGCCGGATAGACGAAAAGGTTTGAGATGTACCGGTTGGGAGATAGTCCATGTAAGGTGGTCTAGTATTTTAGGAAAATGGGACGGTAGCATTGTGAAACGGCATTTTGGTGGTTACTTCACAAAAGCGACCCGTTTTTGCGCTCGGAAAATGGAAAAGGGTTTTTGAAACATGATCATTGTTCGGCACAAATTTAGTCCCGATGTATTCAAACCGGGACTAAAAATATTCCTCCATTTCCCACATCTTCCGCCAAGTTTTCCGCCCTTTCCTTTCTACTAGAGCTTTTAGTCCGGATGTAGTCACTAACCGACTAAAGATATTCCGCCATTTCCCAAAGCTTCACGCCAAGTTTTCCCCCTTTCCTCTATATTTAGGGTGATCGTGTCATGGCTATCCACACATCCACACCTTCCTCTCTTAGAACAATGGACACGCCTCGGGCCATTCGACCTCGAGGAGACCGATGCGCTGTGCGCCTCAACTACCCTTGTCCACCGGGTACCGCTTGCCGGCTGGATCTTTGGCGGAGGGGTTCCTGTCCCTCCGTCCCTCAAGGTTCCGCACGTCGAGGCCATCACAAACCACTTCTACCACGAGCTCACGCCGGGCAGCGGATGGATCCCAGTGGGATCCCGACAACTATGACACTGGAATGCCTTCTTCGCTAATAGGCGTGAAAGGGAGCTCGCCAGTACGAGGGTGATGGCCCGCCACCGGTGAACCAACGAAGTCGGCCGTAAATGCGTGGTGGGAGAACCGTACTATCATCAAAGTGATGTGCTACATCGCCGGGAGACCATCTCGCCACGGTGCCCACGAGTCCACCCGCCACAGGCCCTGCCTCCCGGCCATGGCAGCATCGTCTTCCAGAGACCTCTCCCCCGCCGTGAATCCGAGGCTGGAATGGCCCCTGGTATATGCCATGGATGGGCTGAGGATCCCCGGAGGGGCAGGTGACGATGAAGATGATGATGACGACGACGATGAAGACCCTGAAGCTGCGTACTATAGGACTAGGCATGATTATGACTAAAGGGGGCGGCTTTAGGCCGAGTGTTAGCTAGTCCCGATTTGTCCGGTTTTAATATTAATAAATGTCTTAAGTGTTACCTAATAAATAGAGGAACTGCCTATATAAAGAGAGGTTCATATTTAGTCTCGGTTGGAGAAACCAACCGGCAAGGGATTATGCGAGTGGGCGGACAACACTAATAATAGGGGTGAGTGTCGACATTATGTCGTGCGGCTTGTACCTTGTCCCGGATGGTGTCACCAACCGGGACTAAAGATGAACTTAGTCGGTTGAGACACCAACCGACTAAAGATGAGTCAAGACTAATAATAGGTGAGTGTCGACATTATGTCGTGAGTGTCGACATTATGCCGAGCTGCTTGTACTATAAATATGCATCCTTGTGAGTCCAGTCCTCCACCAGTTTGAGGCATCTCCAAGATGGTTTTAGAGAGCAGGGACACCACTACGGCCAGTTCGGTAGATGTTTACGAGCCCGGTCCTCCGGCATCTCCGAAAACTGGTCATAGAGGCACTCTAATATGTGAAATTAGTTAGCTCCGAGGCGTATTGATCTAGTTAGTGAAGTTACAAGCTGCAAGATGGTTTTGAGGCGAGGACACCACTGCGGCCAGTTTCGGGAGATGCCGACGAGCCAGTCCTCCGGCATCTCGAGAAATGGTCATAGAGGCACTCTAATATGTGAAATTAGTTAGCTCGAGGCGTATTGATCTAGTTAGTGAAGTTACAAGCTGCAAGATGGTTTTCGAGCGGGGACACCACTGCGGCCAGTTTGGAGATGCCGACGAGCCCAGTCCTCGGCATCTCAAGAAACTGGTCATAGAGGCACTCCGGTCCAGCCACAAAATGGGACTAACACTCAAGACATTTATTAATATTAAAAAGCGAGACTACAAAACCGGGACTAAAGGCCACAAACCGCGAAGATATCCTTGGTCGCCACAAACCGCGAAAGACATGAACTAGAGTTACATAATATGAGCATGAACTTCTTGGCATATGTCATTCCTTATGACCGCTTCGACGTAACCATGGAGCATCTTCTTTACTTAACGGAATGCTTGGGTCATTTCCGTGAAGGGCGAAATTTCATCAAACTTATTATAATCTTCTGACATGTCTGTCTTGTCCTCGATTCCCACGATGTTTCTTTTCCCTGAAAGAACTATGTGATGCTTTGGCTCATCATATGATGTATTCGTTTGCATACTTTTTCTTTTTTTCGGTCTGGAGGACATGTCCTTCACATAGAAAACCTGAGACACATCATTGGCTAGGACGAATGGTTCATCTCTATAACCAAGATTGTTGAGATCCACTGTTGTCATTCCGTACAACTGGTCTATCTTTACCCCTTCCCCATTCAGGTTGACCCATTTGCAGCGAAACAAAGGGACCTTAAAAGAGACTCCATAGTCTAGTTCCCATATCTCCTCTATGTAACCATAATATGTGTCCTTTTGTCCATTCTCGTCTATTGCATCAAAGCGGACACCACTATTTTGGTTAGTGCTCTTTTTATCTTGGGCGATCGTGTAGAATGTATTCCCATTTATTTCGTACCCTTGGAAATTCAATACGAGAAGATGGTGTGACGGCCAACAAGTATAGATGATCTCCAACAAGGTGTCATTCAAGAGATGTGTCCGCATCCAACCACCGAAAGACTTCATGTGTTCATCTGTAATCCATGATTCAAAGCTTCCCGGTTTTTGGGCGCATAATATTCTTGTGTTCCTCCATATGGAGCTGCCAAGGTGGAATTATGTAGAACTGTAGTGTGCTTTAGTGAAAGAATCCCGTCCCTACATATCATTGCTTTCTTTCCCAGCGTGCCTTTTCCACTTAGTCTTCCCTCATGCCGCGAGTCGTAAACACCAATCGGCTTAAGGTCGGAATAAAGTCAACACAAAACTCAATGACCTCATCTTCCATATCCCTTGGAGATGCTTCCTTACAGTCTATACGGTTATGAACATATTTCTTTAAGACTCCCATGAACCTCTCAAAGGGAACATATTGTGCAGAAATACCGGACCGAGAATGGCAATCTCTTCCACTAGATGAACCAGAGATGCGTCATAATATTGAAGAAGGATGGTGGGAACACCAATTCAAAACTAACAAGACATTGTACCACATCCTTCTCAGAACCTTGGCAGAATATCTGGATTGATTACCTTCGAGATATTGCATTGAGGAATGCACACAATGACAATGGGTACTCAAATTTTTGGTAGAAGCCCTCAATGCACCAAAATCAATTATAATCACGTGATGTCATGAGACTTCAGGTTTTGGAACTTTTTATCCGCCATATTTATTATCCCTTTATATTAGATGAGAAGTCTGACCAAGACCTTGATAATGTAAAGGACTTCAAAAAGATTTTCTCTTCTTTGGTAAGAGCATAGCCGCATGACTTAAGTGACGCCTTTATCCGCCTCTTGTTATCTCATGCATGTTCTTTGGGTCTTTCATAATTTGTTGGTCCTCCTGCGTGTGTATCTTTGTCTTCCCATACACGCCTAGGAATCCTAGCAGTTCACGCAGATTCTTCGTCACGTGCATCACGTCGATTGAAGAGCGGACACACGCAGGACTTTCCAATATGGCAGCTCCCAAAATATAGATTTCTTCTTCCACATGGGTGCGTGTCCTGTAGCGACGTCGTTGCTCGAACTGATTGACCACGGGACCCTTTCCAAAGATTACTTCTATGTCCTTGACCATACCAAATACATCATCACACCTGGGAGTTCAGCTTCTTCCTGATCTGCCTCACCTTTGAAATAATTGCCTTTCTTTCTTACGGGATGATTGGTCAAGAAATCGTCGATTCTAGGTACACAACCTTCTTGCATATATGCAAATATGTACCTTCGGTCTTATCTAAACAGTGGGTGCATGCCTTATATCCTTTGTTTGTGTCACGAAAGGTTACTAAGAGCGAGCCAATCATTGATGGTTACGAATAACAACCATCGAGATTAAATGGCTCTGTTTGTTCTCATCCCACGCACGTACACCTGGTTTGCCCCACAACCGTAAGAGTTCTTCAACTAATGGCCTAAGGTACACATCAATGTCGTTGCCGGTTGCTTGGGCCTTGGATGAGCACTGGCATCATAATGAACTTACGCTTCATGCACAACCAAGGAGGCAGGTTGTAGATACATAGAGTCACGGGCAGGTGCTTTGACTGCAGCTCTGCACCCCAAAGGATTCATGCCATCCGTATTTAGACCAAACCATAAGTTCCTTGCGTCACCGCAAAGTCGGGAAGTCTCTCGATTTTCTCCAATGTGACCCATCGCCAGGTGTCTCAACTCCCGCCTTTCTTACGGTCTTCTTTGTGCCATCGCAACAACTGGCATGCTCTTTGTTTCGAACATGCGTTTCAACCTTGGTATTATAGGAGCATACCACATAACCTTAGCAGAACCCTCTTGGAGGCTCTCCTCAACATCACCAGGTCGTCTCGTCGATCTTATACCGCAACGCTGTATACCGGCATTTATCTAAATTCTCATACTCATTACATGCGGTAGAGGATGCAGTCATTAATGCATGCATATATCTTTTGCACATCTAATCCCGGAGGATGAGAGTCTTCTTTGCTTCGTAGGTACTCTCGGGAAGTTCGTTATGTTTTGGAAACTTGGCTTCATTATTTTCAGCATCTTTTCAAATGAGGAGTCAGTTATACCACACTCGCCTTCCATCGCAACAATTCCAAGGTCGCATCGAGCTTTGTGCTGCCATCTTCACAATTTGGGTACAACAATTTCTTGTGATCTTCTAACATGCCCTCTAACTTCAACTTCTCATTTTCTTTCACGGTCTCGCTTTGCATCGAAATGACCCTACCAAGTTCATCACCGGCTCATCGATGCCCGTTCTTCACCTTTTTCCTCTCCATTATCTTCCATTGCAGTATCACGTATTCAGGAAACATATGATGATAGTTGTTATCATCATCTTCTTCTTCACCATCTTCCATCATAACCCCTCTTTCCCGTGCTTGGTCCAGCAATTATAGTTGGGCATGAAACCTTTCATAATCAGGTGGGCGAATGATTTTCGAGGAAGAGTACTCCTTGTTGTTCCGACATTGAACACATGGACAACGATAAATCCATTCTCTTTGTTTGCCGTAGCCACATCGATAAATTTATCCACGCCTTTGATATACCGGCTACCCACGGTCACGTACATCCATTCCCGACCGCTCATCTGCATCATATAAGTAAGTTTATCAAAAAACAGGACATCATAAATAGTGAAATAACCAATTCACACCGACACATGAATTGTATCAATGACCTAGAAAAGATAAGATTGCTAACCTCGATCGAGGGAAATAAAGAGGAGAAAGCTCAAGTGCGTCTCGAACACCTTCCATATTTTTGTTCTATGAGAAATTCAACGGGATTTTTCACTCAAACATTTCAACAAACACCTTCAATGCATGCATGAAAAAAAACACGCACACACCCTCACACCTTACACCATTCGAAAAAACAGAGTGGAGGCAGAGGGGGCTGGGGCGTTGCATTTATAGAGGGCAAGGGGCCTTTAGTCCGGGTTAAAGCCAGCAACCGGGACTAAAGGTGTGTGCCAGGCCACGTGGCTGTGGCCAAACCTTTAGTCCCGGTTGGTGGCTCCAACCGGGACGCATGCCCCCTTACCAACCGGGACCCATGCCCCCTGGCCCCGTGCCCGCTCCAACCGGGACCCGTGCCAGCATTAGTCCCGGTTGGTGGCGCAACCGGGACTAATGCTCGCAGGGGTCGCGAACGGATGGCCATTTTTCCTCTAGTGATTCAGTCTCCTATATTTTAACAATGTTCAAACTGTATATCATTACAGTTCTATAACAACTATAATCCTACACTCAATATGCCGACATAACTAGGTGACAGGCGGAGTTGCGAGAAGATGAGAAAAAGCTCGGCTTGGGTCTTCTCCATCTCCTGGATGGTGCGGGAAAGACACGAAGAGGCGGTACAACTTTGCAAAAGGAGTAGGAGGTTACGGTGGAGATGAGCGCCGCCGCCATCTGGTCGGTGTCCCGAGCAGCGCATGGCGAGGCACATATAAGGTAAGTTTGAGATCGCCACATTCAAGCAAGGGGCCGTCTCTATCTCTACACCGGAATGCCTAGGCGAGGAACAAGACCAAGTGAAGAAGAGACTTCCCTCCGTGGCTGCCACACCCTGGCCGGCGCGCGGCGCTCCAAATTCTTGTGGAGCATGGTATGTAGGGAGAGCGATTTGGAGGCTCGAACAGAATCATGCATGTTTTGATTTAAAGTTGATGAGTACACCCGAAATACTATACAGTATCATTTGTCATGATGCTTCTTTTCTGAAAGTTTCATTCACGGTGTCCACGAATAAGATGGGATGTGTGATGTGATGTGATGCTTATGGACGAGTTGGACGCTTGTTCCATTCTACTCCCCGTTCAGAAATATAAGATATTTTAGGTTTATAAAAAAAGTATCTAGACTTTTTTTAGTGTGTAGAATCATTTCAAACCGAGTGAACCTACGTATTAAAACAAGTCTAGATACTAAAATATCTTATATTTTAAAACAGTGGAGTATGTATCTTTGGACACGGAGCCCCGTAGCAGTTAAGAAAATTAGGGTATCTCCACCGGCACAGCGCAAACAGGCTATCCAACTGTCCTTTTTGGTCCACTTGGCCCATATCCAAATAATATATGGGTCGTGGTCTGGCCTGCCCGACAGCCGCGTACAGCGGGACGATCCAAATTGTCGTATTTTATTTTGCCAGTCCAAGAGAGAAACAGCGGCTCACGAGAGAGAAGAGAGAAGAAGGCCAATTGCGTGACTGCCAACTGGGTCAGCCTGCTACATCAACCAGACAGTCTAGCGTTCGCGTCTGTCAAATGAGACCCATCTATGACCCAAATTTAATGCTCGAATGGGTCGGTCCGGCCTGCGTTCGTTCGGATGGATCGGTCAAGCTAGGACGCCGCATTTTGGCCCAGTTGTCCGCGAGGACCGATTAGGACGCAATTGGACCTCCCCAATGAAGATGTCCTTATAGCCAGTTTCATCTTGTTCTATCCGGCGCAGATAGCAAAAACCTATAGATTCCAACTCTTGCTTCGCTCGCCCCCTGCTTTTCAACTTTGACAACGAAAACTTGATACTTAATCGTTTCAAAGACCGTATGAACCCATCCAATGTCGTATGGTCCTCTTAGACGTATACTTATCGTACACGTATCTCACATGTCTATGGGAGGCGGAAATCGGGAGGTATATAGCAGCAACAGCAAAATTTAAAACGTTCCATGCAAAGACGTAGATCACGATAACATGAGGTGAGATCAGCAGGTGACAACGTGAAGTATACCCATTTCAACCGAGTACACCTACACGGATATATATACATAGCCTGGATATAGATTTTGACCATTAAAAAAATTAGCTCATATAATCTTAAGTTTGAGGGGATACCGAAGCACACAGCAAGAATCTCGACAAAAGGAGACGTTAGCGTTTTTCTTAGGCCATTTACAGTACAAATTTCGTAGCTTGTTATTATGGGCAAAATGCTTATACGAATCGTGTGTGTGTCGTGGAGGCAGAGACGATCGACCAGCCTTGGACCATCGAGCAACAACAACAATTGTTGACACACATTGGCAACGTGTCGGAAGGAGTTAATTTAAAGTGCCATCTCGTATGCCCTTATGGGCCGGGGGATACCTTTGCACTTTTGCCGGTCGATGGAAGCATCGGTGCAGGTACGTTTTTTACACACATTTTTCTTGCCAACGACATGGTTATTATAGATCGGGTGCTGAAAGTTCTACGGCAGAGTACTACTCCAGTACATGCAATAGAGACGACTTTTTGTTGCATGCATAATGTGCATTTCTATGTGATCAACGGATCCAAGGGCGGAAGAACTGGTAAATTACAAATTACAATGGCGGAAAAAGGTATCGGGCATAGGTGCCTTCCACTTTGTGTTTGTCAACGGATCCTATGTGTTTTTCCTTCTTTTTCTTTCTTTTGACTTTGTGCATCTTTCATGTCTTCAGGGATTTTTGTTTTGTTTTCCTAGGACGAGGATATTGTTGGTGCAGAGGTTGTACGTAATAATTCCTTTCTTTTGGCTTTGCACTACAGGACGCGCGCGCTACGCCGAGGGCAAAAAGCCGTCGGTGTAGGCTAAAATGCCCTCGGCGTATGGTACACCGACGGCTGCCCTCGGCGTAGCCTCCTCGGCAAAGGGCTCTCTCGGCGGAGCACATACAGGCCGTCGGCATAGCTTGTCGAAAGGTTGCAAAAACATTTTCTTTTAAAAAATAATTTTTTAAAAAAAAAAATTCTCAATTTTTGAATCTTTGAATTGTTTGACTCGTTAATCTCTCACTTTGAATTTTTTTAACACTAATTACACTTAAGATTTAACTAAATTACAGTCTTAGTCAAACTTTCCGGCCGGTCACCCATCCTAATACTACTCCAGCTCCAGCACGCTTAACTTCCTCGTTTCTTCAGAATCTGTTTCCGCAAAGTAATTCATACATTGTTATCAATACTATGATATCAATCCTATTAACCCTTATATCCACATGTCACATGTTTGTATTTTTTGAAATTACAAACAATTATTTAAGTAAACATTAATGAATAAGTAAAAATATTATTGAATTCAAATAAAAATATAATAATTTTACTTTTTTGTATTTTTCTATTTAATATGGAATAATTAATATCTTTAAATCTGTAAATCGTAATTTAACAAATAATATGTCTAAATTGATCAGAAAAATGAGAGGAATCCAAATATGATATCCATATCAACTAATCACAAACCCTCCGTTTTTGAATTATCTATTTGGTGGTTGCTTTAGAAAATTCCCTTTTTGCGCTCGGATAATGAAAAATGGCTTTTTGGTGCGATGAAAAGGAAAACTTGCATTGAATCTTTGATAAAATAGCATATTGTGAACCTAAAAATGATTTTTGTAAAAAAAAACATGAGCATCGGATCATGTACATATAGTTCATATCTGACCCACTTCCTACCGATTCGGCAGGAATTTTTCTTTTTTCACTAGAGGTGGACGGAAAGGTTTCGGATCCCCTGCTGGGACATTGTCCATATAAGGTGGTATAGTATTTTTGTAAAATATGGTGGTAGCATTTTGAATTAGCCATTTGGTGGTTGCTTCACAAAACCGTCCGTTTTTTGTGCTCGGAAAATGGGAAATGGCTTTTAACGAAAAGCAAAACTTCCTCCTGCAACATTGTTCGCCATCCCATGATGCATGTGTATGCACAATATGCGCACATTATCACAAACTATGCCTTGATTCTAGCCATAACATTGGTCATTTGACCCGAAAGCTAAGAAACCTCGAATGAGATAGGTCATTTTGTGAAGTTTTTTTTGAGACATAATCAATATATCAAGTTTAATATTTTTACTTATAACTATGTCACATAATATGACACCACGCGAAGGTTTCGCATTGTTTCGATCGTTTTTGAATTTTTTATGCCCGTTTTAAACTATCGTCAAACTTTGTCAAACAGCGGGCATGAAGATTCTTAGCTCGGGGCCGAGCCTCGCTAAACTAGCATTGGATATTTGATAAAATAGCATATTGTGAACCTAAAAATGATTTTTGTAAAAAAACATAAGCATCGGATCATGTACCTGTAGTTCATATCTGACCCACTTTCTACCGATTCGGCAGGAATTTGTCTTTTTCACCAGAGGTGGAAGGAAAGGTTTCGGAATCCCCTGTTGAGACATTGTCTATATAAGGTGCTTTAGTATTTTTGTAAAATGTGGTGGTACCATTTTGAATTACCCATTTGGTGGTTGCTTCACAAAACCGTCCTTTTTTGTGCTCTGAAAATGGGAAATGCCTTTTTGGTGCGACGAAAAGGAAAACTTCCTCCTGCAATATTGTTCGCCATCCCATGATGCATGTGTATGCATAATATGGGCACATTATCACAAACTATGCCTTGATTCTAGCCATAACATTGGTCATTTGACCCGAAAGCCAAGAAATCTCGAATGGGATAGGTTATTTTGTGAGGTTTTTTTTGAGACATAATCAACATATTAAGTTTAATATTTTTACTTATAACTATGTCACATAATATGACACCACGCGAAGGTTTCGCATTGTTTCGATCATTTTTTATTTTTTTATGCCCGTTTTAAACTATCGTCAAACTTTATCAAACAGCGGGCATGTAGATTCTTAGCTCGGGGCCGAGCGTCGCTAAACTTGCATTGGATCTTTGATAAAATAGCTTATTGTGAACCTAAAAATGATTTTTGTAAAAAAACATGAGCATCGGATCATGTACCTGCAGTTCATATCTGACCCACTTCTTGCCGATTCGGCAGGAATTTGTCTTTTTAACCAAAGGTGGACGAAAAGGTTTCGGATACCCCTGTTGGGACATTGTCCATATAAGGTGGTATAGTAATTTTGTAAAATGTGGTGGTAGATTTTTGAATTATCCATTTGGTGGTTGCTTTACAAAATCGTCCGTTTTTTGTGCTCGGAAAATGGGAAATGGCTTTTTGGTGCGACGAAAAGGAAAACTTCCTCCTGCAATATTGTTCGCCATCCCATGATGCATGTGTATGCACAATATGGGCACATTATCACAAACTATGCTTTGATTCTAGCCATAACATTGGTCATTTGACCCGAAAGCCAAGAAACCTCGAATGAGATAGGTCATTTTGTGAAGGTTTTGTTGAGACATAATCAATATATCAAGTTTAATATTTTTACTTATAACAATGTCACATAATATGACACCACGCGAAGGTTTCGCATTGTTTCGATCGTTTTTGAATTTTTTATGCCCGTTTTAAACTATCATCATTTTTTGTCGAACGGCGGGCATGAAGATTCTTAGCTCGGGGCCGAGCCTCGCTAAACTTGCATTGGATCTTTGATAAAATAGCATATTGTGAACCTAAAAATGATTTTTGTAAAAAAACATGAGCATCGGATCATGTATTTGTAGTTCATATCTGACCCACTTCCTACCGATTCGGCATGAATTTGTCTTTTTCATCAAAGGTGGACGAAAAGGTTTCGGATACCCCTGTTGGGACATTTTCCATATAAGGTGGTATAGTATTTTTGTAAAATGTGGTGGTAGCATTTTGAATTAGCTATTTGGTGGTTGCTTCATAAAATCGTCCGTTTTTTGTGCTCGGAAAATGGGAAATGGCTTTTTGGTGCGACGAAAAGGAAAACTTCCTACTGCAACATTGTTCGCCATCCCATGATGCATGTGTATGCATAATATGGGCACATTATCACAAACTATGGCTTGATTCTAGCCATAACATTGGTCATTTGACCCGAAAGCCAAGAAACCTCAAATGAGATAGGTCATTTTGTGAAGGTTTTGTTGAGACATAATCAATATATCAATTTTAATATTTTTACTTATAACTATGTCACATAATATGACACCACGCGAAGGTTTCGCATTGTTTCGATCGTTTTTGAATTTTTTATGCCCGTTTTAAACTATCATCATTTTTTGTCGAACGGCGGGCATGAAGATTCTTAGCTCGGGGCCGAGCCTCGCTAAACTTGCATTGGATCTTTGATAAAATAGCATATTATGAAACTAAAAATGATTTTTGTAAAAAAACATGAGCATCGGATCATGTATTTGTAGTTCATATCTGACCCACTTCGTGCCGATTCGGCAGGAATTTGTCTTTTTCACCAAAGGTGGACGGAAAGGTTTCGAATCCCCCTATTGGGACATTGTCCATATAAGGTGCTCTATTATTTTTATAAAATGTGGTGGTAGTATATTGAATTAGCCATTTGGTGGTTGCTTCATAAAACCGTCTGTTTTTATGCTCGGAAAATGGAAAATGTCTTTTTCGTGCGACAAAAAGGAAAGCTTCCTCCTGTAACATTGTTCGCCATCCTATGATGCACATGTATGCATAATATGAACACATTATCATAAACTATGCCTTGATTCTAGCCATAACATTGGTCATTTGACCCGAAAGCCAGGAAACCTCGAATGAGATAGGTCATTTTGTGAAGGTTTCTTTGAGACATAATCAATATACCAAGTTTGATATTTTTTCTTCTAACTATGTCACATAATATAACACCACGCGAAGGTTTCGCATTGTTTCGATCATTTTTGAATTTTTTATGCCCGTTTTAAACTATATATAATGTTTTATGTTTTACTTAATTTTTATTTACAAATGTGTAATATTTGAGTGTATATAGATAGGTCTTATTTTTCTGCAAATTTTGATATATTATTTGTATTTTTCCGAATTAGAATGATTTAGTTATGATTTTTCAAAGTTTAATGAGATAAAATAAAAAATAGCTATGCCGAGGGCAGCCGTCGGCGTATGCTAGGATATGCCGAGGGCAATTCTACGCCGACGGCTGCTTGGCGGAGCTGGCCTAGACGATGGCTACGCCGACGGTCACGTTTGCCTCGGTGGCGACCGCCCGTCGTAACTTCCCATTCCTGTCGTGTTGATTTGTTATGTAAATTTTCGAAAATGTATTTCTTAGCTAATTGAAAATGGAAACCTTTTGCGAGTGTATTTTAAGTCATTGAGCAAGTTTCACCGCGAAATAAGTAGTACCACAAGTCGAAAAATACTGCCTGAGGTGGAACTGGAACACAACTCTAGGTTCTCGTAAGGTGCAGTCCCAATTGAAAATGCATGATATTAGCACACGCGCTTCCGGAAAGACACCTGGTTGGGATATAACTCGCTGCAACACTCCGTATTTTCGCTGGTGCACAACATCTTTTTTACCGGAAACATGTTTTAGTTGTGGATGTGTTAGGTCACGTTCTGCTGAATATTGTATTTCAATAGGCCTTGAGTAAAATGATTTGACCGCATGTCACCACTTGGTTCAAATAAATATCGATAAACCTAACATGGTGATTCATAACTCAAGGTCTTTGTCCGTCAAATGTACATATGCGGATATGAAGAATGTTAATCATAACTTTTGCGTGAAATTTAGTTTGGAACTGACGGTATCTTTAAAGATAAACATATTTATATGGTAACGGTTATTTCAACTGACCAAGCCAACTAGCGGAACAGTAAGAAGTGTTGCTTTCATGTGGGGATGGAACAACTCAACACGTACTTGCTCATCTGATGTCCCCATGCTCTCATGTGACATAATTCTCTTGTGGCATCTAACACACCTTCGATCATCATCTGATATCTCAAATATGTTTGAAAAGTGTCCATGCATTGGAGCCGTATGTTGCAGGACTCCATCGTTTCGGAGGCATAAGCTACCCTAAACTCGGTAATACTTGGAGATAGTACCACGACCCTTATTAATCCGATTCGGGTGGATCTGACAATAGGTTAATGTTGCAAGGCTATGAAATGTAATCTCTAGCCTATGTGCATATTTTATGTTTCTTTTGTAAAACTTGATACTATGCAAAAATAAAAGTAAAAACACATGCATCAGTTGAGTAGAGACTTGGGTACTGTCCATATTCTAAAAAGAAAATACTTCATAGCGATAGCGTTCAAGTGCACTTCCGTTTATTGGTAAAGCAAAATATGCCAGCATGTAAAAAGGACAAAGAAAACCAGCGTCGGAATTGGTGATGTAGTAGTAGCAACTACTCCTAAATGAGTGAGAAAGGCTAGCTGGTACATCCATTGGCTACAACATACCACGGAGGTAGGGACCAATCAATCTTCCACGATCGTTGCATATGGTCCATGGCACTTTATGCTCCCAGGAAGGACTAAAAGTTCATGTTGCTGCGGTGGCTGTCTTATGCTGCTGGGCATTTTCAAAACTCCCTAAGAGCAAAGGTCCCCTACGCGGTGTTCTCAAATATATATCTAGTGATCTGAGAATTTGTCCGCTCATCGTCTTCTTTGAACTCTAGCAGACTATGCAAATTCCATTTCTGACGTTCACTCTCCCATATTTTTAGCAATGTTCAAACTCTATATCATTACAATTCTAACAACTATAATCCTGCAATCAACATGCCGGCAAAACTAGGTGGCAGGCGGAGTTGCGAGAAGATGAGATGAGACGGTGCGGGTACACAATACGGTAGATGGAGCGGCGGGACAACTTTGCAATGGATCGTAGGAGGTTATATGGTGGAGATGAGCGCTGCCAGCTGGTCGGTGTCCAGATCGGCGCATGGCGGGGCACATACACAAGCATTAACGATAAAAAACAGACTTTATATCGACTAAAGAATATACTTCGACTTTCATGCGCTAGAACTTTAGCCCCCAAACAAAAAAGCACGGTACGAACTTTTATGCGGTCCAACTTACCGAAGCAAGGTCGTTCCTATCCCTACAGCGGAATGCCTAGGCGAGAAACATGACCAAGTGAACAAGAGACTTCCCTGCGTGTCAGCGATTTGGTTCACCGCAGAAAATACCAATGAGTTCGAGGCTCCAACAGAAGCATGCATGTTTTGATTGTAAGTTGATGGGTACACCGTAAATATCATTTCTCATGATGGTTCCTTTCTGAATGTTTTGGCAGGCTTTGCACTCTTGACGTACGCGCTCAAAAAGAGGTGTTGATCGATACTTGAAGGTACGGTGGTCAGACGTCACAAGCGACGACTACACTACAGTGGTGTAGCACGGCGACGTACGGGCCATCTGGCATCTGCAGGGTGCTTCCTCCTCCTCCTCCTAATGATCATGTTGCGGTACTGACGGGGACTTCAGAAAACGAGTGTGATCGATGCTAGAAGATGCATGCACAGACATCGTCCGAGTGTTGTGTTGGATGATATTGCAGTCACGGTGTGATGGAAGAAGATGGGATTTATGATGTGATGTGATGCTTATGGACGTTGGAGGCTTGTTCCGTTCCATGCATGTATCTTCGGACAGCGGAACCCCCACCGGTGGAAACAGGCCTATATGTCCGGTTGGTATGGGTCTAATTCTTACCGCCCAACCGGGAAATTAAAGTTTCTCTACCTTTGGTGGGTTCCTACCCATACAAAGGAGCACGTGACAGCGATAGAGCGAGGGGTGGAGCATTAGTCCCGGTTCATAACACGAACAGGGACTAATAACCTTCTGCCGCGGAAGAGATTTGGTCCATTTCTCTGCCGCGGCAGAAAATTTATTTTGACACATTTTGTTGCCGCGGCAGCATTTTCGTCACTTTTTGTGCCGCGGCAGATAATTCATTTAGGTTGTTTTATTATTTATTTAGTGTTTTGCACTTATCAATGAAAAAACCTTATATTACACAAGATCATCATGACAATATTACATTCAATACACGGATCGAGTTCATGCACTACATACAAAAGTTGCTATTCGATGCTACCGGCCAATTCCTATTGTCTATACACAGCCGAATAGTATTCTCCTTTTGGGTTTAGGACTTCTGCATCCAAGAATCCTGCCAATTCCTCCTGAATTGCTCATACGCGATCCTTTGGCAGAAGACCGTCCCGTAGACGTTCGATCTGATATTTAAAAAAGGAGTCAGTCTATATGAATGAAACTAAACACAATTTGATTGTAATTAAAAACTATAGAAATTGTTTACGTACGTGGAGTTGCTCTAAATTTCTGCCCTTCTCATCGCATGTCTGCCGGATGAACTCGCAAACATAGTATCCACATAGATTGTTACCTGGTCCCTGCGTCAGGCACTTTACGAGAACAGAGTTCAATCAAAATAATAATCAAGCATGATAATAACTGTATCAAAACTAGAATCAAAGAGATGCGCGGATATAGCTAGTGGTGCTTACATTTAGTGGTTGAAATGTAAGCTCCTCTTTCCAAACACCCCTAGCCTTGTTGGTGAACCGTTTCCAAGCGCTGCCCGGCGTAGAAAACGAATAAAAGAAGTTATTAATTACTTGATATCATAAAATTCACGAACGTTGCCGATATAGTGTCGTAATGATTAGAATTACCGCTGGAGAAGCATCTGCATTTCCTTCCACGTCTCAAGGGGTTTATGTTTCGAGTTCATGACTAGTACACGCCCTTTGTCAAGTTGAATGATTAACAGAATATAGTGGAAGCTGCGAATGCATAACTAATCAATTATATACTTAACATTGAGTAAGCGAAATAGAAAGTGTATACAAGACAATAACACTCACTCGAAGTTGTAAGGAAAAAGTATTTCCCTTCTGGTTTCTTGAAACCTTAACGCGTGTACTATATTATCTTCCGTATCCTGGGGGCTTGTTTTGAGATTAGCTTCATGAACCCAATATGGGTCAATGAAGCCAATGTCATATATTTGTCCTCTGCTGCATTCGAGAATCTTCATTCTGCATATTACAGTATGATTATATACATGCAATAAACAAGGTGAGATAGCTGGAGACTAAATTAATTATAGAATTAGTACTTACAGACAATAGGCACTGATGATAAATTTGCCCAAGGCGTCTTGATTGAATAATTGAAATAGTTCATCAAATTCAATGGATATCATGCTTTTTTGTAACCCTCAGCACTATCCAGTTAGCCCCGGCCTTTGTGGCATGCATGTACGAGCTTATGCAATCTTCGCATTTGTGTTGGAAGATTGTTACCTCCTCAGGTTTGACGAGAGGTTTACCGTACTGGTATTTGTATGCTACTTCACTCACGGGGAAGAACTCTAAGCGATAAATCGGGCAATACTCCTTAAGCAGCGGCTTCTCCGTATTGCAGTAACTACTGGATCATACCGCTCTTGCCCCATATTTGCTCGACCCCACATTGGTTTGGGAAATCACCGAGAGGCGCAAGTCTGTTTTGCTTGTTCTCCGAGCTGGGCAACAGATTTCGCTTGCATCGATCTTGCTCTTCGAGGCTTTTTGTGCCGCATGTGACTTGAGAATAGAACGCTCATAGTCCGATGACAGCTTTGGCTCGGGTAGATGAAGAGTCTTTAGCATTTTCAACACTTTGGATTTTTCTTCTTTGGTCTTTGGGAACTCGCTCTTTCGGCCGCCTCGACTTAAGCAGCTGTCGCCTTCGCATCGATCGGCGATCTCCTCTTGACAAACATAAGCTCTCTTGGGAGGAACCGTTGATACTTTTGGAAGAGGCTCTTGTTTACGTTCGCGATCGTTTACCGGCCTTACGACGCAGACGCTTACGTTTTTATCCCGAGGCGCCGCGATGGCTGCGCCGAGATTGGTGAGGCGACGTGGTCGGGTGATGCGACGAAGATGGCGCCATGGCGCGACGACCTAATTGGAGACGGTGAGGCGGCGCGAAGATGGCCTTGGCGTGTGATTTCAAGCACGATACATTCCTTCGCCATAGAATGGTGATGTTTTTATGCGTCTCCAAGATCACATCCCCTTCACCGCAGGTAGTGAAGATCCAAAACTTCAAAGGTGGGCATGATTTCATCCACCCCGACAACAGCGTAGCCCTCGGAACCGGACGGTGGTAAGTTGGTGTGGGTCCAATTGGTAAGGCATAGCCGACCGCCACCTTCATTGATATGTTCACAACTTTGACATGTAGCTCGCAGGTGTCATCTCCGTGATATCATCCACCGGTAGCCAACAGAGCCATCGCTTGCACCATCGCATCGCCATTGTCATCACCCGACCTAGGTGGAAGCCACATCGCTTTTCGATTATTCGATAGGGCCGGTAGCATCGAATGTAGTGTCAGTCTGCGAGATGGGCCTAGTACTTTTCTGCTTAAGTTTAATTTCATCTTGTTGTTGCTTTACTCGTTCTTCAATTAAACGCATTCGCTCTTTCTCGACTATCTCGCTTCAACCGCCTGTCCTTTCTCCTCCGACGGCTTCTATCAGATATTTCTTCCTCTCTTCGAAACCAGTCCTCCATGGTTGGGAGCCTCTTGTGCCTCGTGGTTCGTCCATCATGTTCCTTATTTCCAAGGGCGAGTGTGAGCTCATCATTCTCTATCGGGAATGAAGTCCCCATCTTTAACAGCCTTTACCGCTTTTCTCATCCTCTCGATTGGCAAGGGTCTTCTTTATGTCGTATGTTATATATACACCTCCTTCCGAGTCCAACGTGCCCCCATGCCCGTAAAACCAATTCCTTGCACGTTCTATCCAATCGTCTGTCTCTGGGGTGATCTTTTTAGCACGCAGTTCATTCTCAAGTTTCTCCCACTTAGGAATGCCGGCCTTGTAGCCACCTTGCCCCATAGTATGGTGATACTTGTTAGCAAGATTCAATTTATTCTGAGACATTTTCTTAGCTTTTATGATGTCTTGTATTCCACAAACTCAGCCCGTAATGGTTTTATCTTCTCAAACCGAATATTCTTGAAATCGAGTCTTCTTTCACGACATAGTCAAGGTGCAATCTTTTCTTCCAGTTGGAAACATCGGGCCATCTTCTTCAAAGCCCACTCGACCTTAGCCTCCATGGCTATCCCATGTTGTAAGCGTCCTCAATGGATCCTCCGCATTTGGATCCAGCTCTATCTTCGTAGTTTGAAATTAACCATGAGCCTCTTCCACAAGAAATCTTTACGTGGTTAGGGACAAATAAACATGTTCCCTCTTCATCCGCATTAGCAGGCCTATTCCAATTTCTAATGGTGATCGGATTAAGTCCCTAACGACATTCCGCATTGTGCCACAAATTTGTTGCGACAACTTCGAGCCGTCGGTTTGCCGCTCAAATGACATCTTCGATCCTGAACCTCTCATGGTCTTGCAACTTTTGGTTGGGCCTCGCTCTTTTCAGTAGATTCCTTTGATTCGGAGGGCTAAAAGAAGAAAGATCGTCGTTACTATTTCTATATAGATAGCAGATGATTAATTAATGAATTGATTATATTACATGCACCTCGCCGGAGCGGTCGTCTTCTCGATTACACAAGGCATCGCCATCTTCCTCGTGGAAGGCAACACCTTCAACCTCAAACAAGTCGTCTATTCCGGTAAAAAGAGGATCACCCTCACCGGAGTTGTTCAGAAATTATGATACGTCTAAATTTTCTTCGTCTCTGACGTGTGGGTCCATATTTTCTGCATAGGTGGAAAAACGAATAAGTCAAAGCGTCTAAAGGAGAAAGTTAGATACGGTGTTGAGAGATATAAACCCTAATTCAGAGAAACCCTAATATATACATACACAATAATTAAAATGAAGAGAAACCCTAAACCTAGCTACAAAAAGGAAACCGTGTAGTAGATAGGTAACTCTAGCTAAAATGAACTAAAATCAATATTCCGGAGTTCCGAGGGGTGTACTCCTTGTAGTACAAAGAGGGTTCGGAATGCCCTGGCGAAGGCACATCGTCGAACCCACATGCACCTAAGGGGTATTAATGATTCCTTATCTAAGATAGGATTTTTAAGATAGGGTCGCAGACTAATAATACCAAACTAATTAATAAACCTAATAATACCTAACTAATAATAAACCTAATAATCCAAACACCAAAAATAAAGGGAAACCCTAAAGCATCGATGCCGATCGATTCCCCGGATGTCGCTTCGATCTCCCCGCCTCTTCCCCACGTCATTGCTAGCCGCAGCACGCCTCTTTCTCATAATACCATAACTCCTCAAACAACGTCGAATCCTTAAGTGTGTCTTCCTACGGTTCGTGAATTACGCGGACATGATCGAGACACTTCTCCGAACAATAACCAATAGAGGAATCTGAAATTCATATGGCTCCACATATTTCTCGATTACTTTGCATCGAATGAACCACTTACATACGATACCAATTTCCCTTTGTCTCACGATAGTTTACTTGTCCGAGGTTATGATCGTGGCATCTCCGCATACCTAGTTCAACCTCGTATCGATAAGTACTCTTTTCGCTCCTGATATGTGATCCCTTGTGAGCTACCATGCTTGCAAGCCAATTGGATGACATTCCACCGAGAGGGCCCAGTATATCTATCCGCTATATGGATGGACAAATCCCACTCTTGATCCATGTGTCTCAACCAATACTTTCCTAACACTCAATGCCACCTTTATAGCCACCCGCCACGGTGTGGTGTTTGATGTCATCAAAGCATCCATCCGGTAAAGGTGATATGCATGATCTCATGGTCGAAGGAATTAGTTTACTATGTATCAGAAAGCATATAGCAATTGAACTATTGAAATGACTTGATCTTTATGCTACGCTTATCTATAGGAGTATGTCCACCATATCATTCTCCTAACTATATGATCTTGTTGTTGATAACATCTCAATGTTCATGATAGGGAAACCACAATCATTCATCAACCAACAAGCTAGTGATGTATAGAGGCTATACTAGGGACTTCAAATTAAGTTTACAAATCACACAAGTATCAATGTTTCCTTGTTAATACTATTATAGCATGAATGTAAACATTTATCATAAACACAAAGATATAATAATAACTACATTTATTATTGCCTCTAGGGCATATCTCCAACAGTCTCCCACTTGCACTAGAGTCATCTAATCTAGATTACATGGTAATATACCAACACCCATGGCAAATGCGTGTTGGTCATGTTTTGCCCTCGAGAGGTTTAGTCAACGGATCCGCCACATTCGGATCTGTGTACTTTGCAAATCCTTATATCCCCATCCGGATATGTTCTAATACCGTGAAAACGTAGCTTGATGTGCTTTTCTTGTGTGACCTTGGTTCTTGCGCATTGGCTATGGCACCCATGTTATCACAAGAGATAGACATTGGGTCCAGCACTAGGAACCACACCCAGCTCAATGAACTCTTTCATCCATATCGCTTGTGAAGCCTCCGGCGACCATGTATTCCGATTCAGTTGAAGATCTCGCCACAACGCTTTGCTTTGCACTCCTCCATCTAACGCCGCACCATTCAAAATAAATACGTATCCATTGTTATCTAGAATCATCCGGATCGGTGTTCCAACTAGCATCGGTGTAACTGCTAACAACGAGCTCATCACCTCCATAAGAAAGAACCATATCCTTAGTTCTTCTCAAGTACTTAAGGATGTTTTGATCGTCCAATGATCCACTCTGGATCACTTTGATATCCGCTAGTTAAACTAATAGCATATGCAATGTCGGGTCTAGTACATAGCATGGCATACATTAGAGATCCTATGGTTGAGGCATAGGAGTCTTACTCATTCTTTCTCTATCTTCTGCCGATGTCGATTTTGAGTTTTACTCAAGGTCGATTGCAACATGGGCAAGAACCCTTTCTTGCTTTCTTCCATTCCAAACCTCTTTAGAACTTTGTCCAAATATGTACTCTGACAATGATATTTGGCGTTTCGATCTATCTCTATAAATCTTTATGCCTAATATGTAAGCTGCTTCGCCAAGATCCTTCATTGAAAAACTATTATTCAAATATTCCTTGACACTATTAAGAAGGTCTACATCATTCCCAATCGACAATATGTCATCCACATATAGTATTAAGAATGATACAGAGCTCCCACTCACTTTCTTGTAAATACAAGCTTCTCCATAAGTTTGTATAAAACCAAAACTTTTGATCACCTTATCAAAACGTTGATTCCAACTTCGGGATGCTTGCTTCAATCCATAGATGGATCATTGAAGTTTGCATACCTTGTTAGCATCTTTAGGATCGACAAAACCTTTGGGTTGCATCATATACAACTCTTCATCAATATCTCCATTGAGGAATGCTGTTTTGACATCCATCTGCCATATCTCATAATCATAATATGCAGTGATTGCTAACATAATCCTCAGACTTTTAGCTTAATCGGGTGAGAAAGTCTCATCGTAGTTAACTCCTTGAATTTGTAGAAACCCTTTGGCGACAAGTCGAGCTTTATGAACAGAACATTACCATCAAGATCTGTTTTCTTCTTGAAGATCCATTTGTTCTCGACAGCCTACCATCCCAGAAGTCCACCAAGGTCCATACGGTTTTCGTACATGGATCAAATCTCGGATTTCATGGCTTCTTGCCATTTATTGAATCTGGGCTCATCACCGCTTCCTCATATGTCTCGGTCATCGTTATCCACCAACATGACACTCATAACGGATCATACCAATGGAGTGGTATGAGTTCTCGACCTTCGAGGCTCAGAGCAAATTCAACAAGTTTCATGATCATCATCATTAGCTTCCTCTCTAATTGGTGCAGAACCACAGAACTTCTTCCGGTCTTTGCTTAGTCGCAATTTCGAGAGAAGGTTCAACAACCTCGTCGAGTTCTACTTTCCTTCCAGTCACTTCTTCGAGAGAAATTCCTTCTAGAAAGGATCCATTCTTAACGAAGATTTTGCCTTCGATCTATGATAGAAGGTATACCCAATAGTTTCCTTTGGGTATCCTATGAAGACGATTTTTCCGCTTTGGGTTCAAGCTTGTCCTGTAACTTCTTTACATAGGCTTCAGAACCCCAAACTTTAAGGAACGACAATCTAGGTTTCTTCCCAAACCATAATCATACGGTCGTTTCAATGGATTTAGACGGTGCCCTATTTAAAGTGAATGCGGTCGTATCTAATGCATAACCCCAAAATGATAGTCGTAAATGTAAGTGACATCATAGAACGAACCATATCTAAGAGAGTTTGATTACGACGTTCGGACACACCATTACGCTGTGGTGTTCCCGGTGTCAATCTGTGAAAGTATTCCGATTTCTTCAAATGCTCGCCAAACTCGTAATTAAGATATTCACCTCCACGATCGTAACGTAGAAATTTAATCTTCTTGTTACGTTGATTCTCTACCTCACTTTGAAACTCCTTAAACTTCTCAAAAGTCTCGACTTATGTTTCATAAAATAGATATACCCATATCTACTCAAGTCATCCGTGAAGGTAAGAACATAACGATAACCATCACATGATGCTACACTCATTGGGCCACACACATCGGTATGTATAATTTCCAATAAGTCCGTAGCTCGCTCCATCATACCGTAAAATGGAGTCTTAGTCATTTTTCCCATTAGACATGCTTCGATCTTTCAAGTGATTCAAAATCAAGTGATTCAAGAAGTCCATCGGAATGGAGTTTCTTCATACGCTTCACTCAATGTGACCAAGACGACAAAGGCTACATATAGGTCTAATTATCCCTTGATTTCAAACGCTTAGCCTCAATGTTGTTGATATGTGTATTTCCACTATCGAGATTCAATAAGAATAGACCATCTATCAAAGGTGCATGTGCATAAAACATATTACTCATATAAATCGAACAACCATTATTCTCGGACTTAAACAAGTAACCGCCTCGCAATAAACAAGATCCCGATATAATGTTCATGCTCAACGCAGCACCAAATAACAATTATTTAAGTATAAAACTAATCCCTATGGTAGATGAAGGGATAGCGTCAACCGCGATCACATCAACCTTTGATCCGCTTTCCACGCCGCATCGTCACCTCGCTCTTCGCTAGCTTCCGCTTATTCGCAAAGACCGCTTCGAGTTACAAATATGAGCAACCGAACCAGTATCAAATACCCAGGCACTACTACGAGTACTAGTGAGATAAACATCAATAACATGTATATCAGATATACCTTTCTTCTTGATGTTGCCGTTCTTCAGATCCGCCAAGTACTTTGGGCAATTCCGCTTCCAATGACCTTCTCCCTTGCAGTAAAAGCACTCAGTATCAGGCTTGGGTCCAGCCTTGGTCTTCTTCGCCGGTGTGGTAACTTTCTTACCACCCTTCTTGAAGTGTCCCTTCTGCTTAGACTTGCCTTTCTTGAATTTGGTGGTCTTATTGACCAACAACACTTGGTGCTCTTTCTTGATCCCCACTTCTGCAGACTTTAACATAGCAAACAGTTCTGGCAACTGATTGTTCATGTTCTACATGTTGTAGTTCATCACAAAGTTCTTGTAACTTGGTGGTAGTGATTGGAGGACACGGTAAATCCCCAAAGCATTAGGAATCACTATACCCAAGCTTTGAAGTTTGTTTGCGTGCCCAGACATCTTAAGAACATGCTCACTGACTGAGCTGCCCTCTTCCATCTTGCAGTTAAAGAACTTTTCAGAAGCCTCATAGCTTTCAATTGCCGCATGAGTCTCAAAAATCAATTTGAGATCCTCGACAATATCATATGGGTCTGAATTCTCAAACCTTTTCTGAAGCTCCGATTCCAAACCATACAAGATAGCACACTGAACTATGGAGTACTGATTCTTCCGAGCGAGGTAAACATTCTTTACTTCATCGGAAGCATCACCGCAGGGTCACCCAAATGCATCCAAAGACATAGGTCAAATTACCAGCTGTGAGGACAATCCTCAAATTGCGGAACCAATCCGCGAAGTTGCTTCCATTGTTTTTCAACTTTTCTTTCTCTAGGAACGCATTAAAATTGATGGTAGGGGCTGCCATTGATCTACAACATATTTGCAATAGTTTATGACAAATTGAGTTCAAATTAATAATAAAATTAACCTAGGTGAACTCCCACTCAAAACAACATCCCTCACATTGTTTTAGTGATCACATGAACCAAATCCACTACATCAACACCGATCATCACGAGAGTTGATATAGTTTCAATGGCGAACAATCATCATGTTCATCATATCTACTATATGATTCATGCTTTACCTTTCGGTGATCCGTGTTCCGGGACCATGTCTGTACATGCTAGGCTCCAAGATCAAACCTTAGTTTCGCATGAGCAAATCTGGCTTGCTCACGTTGTATACACTTGCGTAATCTAACACACCGATCATCACGTGGTGCTTCAAACAACAAGCTTTAGCAACGGTGCTAACTAAGGGTGAACACTTTATGACTTGAAATTCATGTGCATGAGGGATCATCTTATAATGCTACCGCTGCCTACTAAGCAATACAAGATGCATAAAGGATTAATATCACATGCAATTCAATAATATGTGATATGATATGGCCTTTCTTCTTTGTGCTTCCGATCTCAATATTCAAGCACGAACATGATCTCCATCATCAACGGCATTGCGTCAAGGTCCATGGCGCGCCTTCATGGTTGACGTCCACCGGTCTTCAACTATTACAACTACTTTGAATAGACACGGGTCTTAACATAAATTAAAGACAACCATCCGGCTCTGCCGTTGCCAACTTATAATAAGGAACATTGCATACATCAAATATAATCACAATCATGGCCATATCACATCACTGCACACCCCTGCAAAACAAAGTTAGACGCCTCTACTTTCTTTGCATATTTTACGTGGTTTGGGGCTTTCAATAAGTGTCGTTCTAACTTACGAACAAGAACCACAACATTGATACTAGCATTGTTGATCACCCGTTGTAAATTGGATCTTAACTATGCTAGGAGAAACAGGCACCCGCAAAGCCACTTATGCAATACAAGTTGCATGTGAAGCGTGAAGCAAGTCTCATGAACGATGTCATGTAAGGTTAGCCCGGGACGCTTCATCCCAACATACCGCAAGATGCAAAGTACACAAGAAGCAATCGACAATAAAAGCATCAACGCCCACAATGACCATTGTGTTCTACTCGTGCAACAGATCTACATATAGACACAATTCTGATACCACTGTAGGGTTTCGTAGCATGGAAAACAAAAATTTTCTATCGCATACAAACAAACAAGCCAAGATCTATCTACTA
The DNA here is from genome assembly GCA_030063025.1 of Avena longiglumis. NCBI lineage: Eukaryota > Viridiplantae > Streptophyta > Magnoliopsida > Poales > Poaceae > Avena > Avena longiglumis. Next base: position 49,660,880 of record CP125974.1, on the reverse strand, counting down.
GATTGTAGCAACGAGTCGATGGAATAACTTACCCTCGAAGATTCCAAAGTGTTTAACGAGAGCGGATTCTCGTGGGTGATGTAGTCGTACTCTTCCCGATCTCAAGATCGTGTAGACGATCCTTCCGGCTATGCTCCCAAGTAGCTCCCGCAATCGGTCACATCGTTCGGGTACTGAGGAAGACCTTCCTCTCCCTTGTTCCAAAGCAGCGGAGGTTGTAGCACTCTCCTCGCGATTCCGACAAAGACAACGGCGTGGTACCTAAGTAGAGGGAAATCTCAGGCTTCGCCTTAAGCCGAGCGAGTATGGTGGAGTATGAGAGAGCTCCTCATGATCTAGGGTTTAGACACACCAAGGAGGAGGGATAGAGCCGGGCTAGGGTTCCGGGACCCCAAGTCGGCTAGGGCAAAAACCCTAGGTGGTGGCGGCGGCTATGGAGGTCGCAACTTTCTAGGGTTTGAGAGGGACTTGTGTGTCTAGAGGAGGAGCCCTGCCCCTCCTTATATAGGTGGAGGGGCCGACGGGGAGGAGGGGAGTCCCTCCCAACTCGGCTTGGAGGGCGCCGGCTGGAGGAGGATTCCTCCCAACTTGGTTTCACTCCTTCCTCTTTTCCTCTTTCCAATTTTAGTCGTTTGACTTTTCAAACTAGCTATTTGACTTTTCAATTTAGGATTAAATTTAATCCTTTATTTGGAACAGCGAGGACACTTAGTACATGATGCAATCATTCCAATATGCAATGACACATTCATGTACCCCTTCCTCCGGTCTGGACATTCCGAACCTTCTAGAACATTTCGATGAAAACAGGAATCATTCCCGAACTCAAACGGGACTTTCCTTATATGAATCTTATTCTCCGGACCATTCGGATCACCGTGATATCCGGATCCCATCCGAGACTCAACAACATTCGCCTCTTTCTCGTAATACCATAACTACTCAAACAACGTCGAATCCTTATGTGTCTCCCTACGGTTCGTGAATTATGCGGACATGATCGAGACACTTCTCAACAATAACCAATAGAGGAATGGAAATTCATATGGCTCCACATATTTCTCACTTTGCGATCGAATGAACCACTTACATACGATACCAATTTCCCTTTGTCTCACGATAGTTTACTTGTCCGAGGTTATGATCGTCGGTATCTGCATACCTAGTTCAACCTCACCGATAAGTACTCTTTTCTCGTTCCGTGATATGTGATCCCTTGTGAGCCAGTCACATGCTTGCAAGCCAATTGGATGACATTCCACCGAGGGCCCAGTATATCTATCCGTCATATGGATGGACAAATCCCACTCTTGATCCATGTGTCTCAACCAATACTTTCCGAACACTCAATGCCACCTTTATAGCCACCCGATTCGGTGTGGTGTTTGATGTCATCAAAGCATCCATCCGGTAAAGGTGATATGCATGATCTCATGGTCGAAGGAATTAGGTTACTATGTATCAGAAAGCATATAGCAATTGAACTATTGAAATGACTTGATCTTTATGCTATGCTTATTTATAGGAGTATGTCCACCATATCATTCTCCTAACGATATGATCTTGTTGGTGATAACATCTCAATGTTCATGATAGGGAAACCACAATCATTCATCAACCAACAAGCTAGTGATGTATAGAGGCTATACTAGGGACTTCAAATTAAGTTTACAAATCACACAAGTATCAATGTTTCCTTGTTAATACTATTATAGCATGAATGTAAACATTTATCATAAACACAAAGATATAATAATAACTACATTTATTATTGCCTCTAGGGCATATCGCCAACACCGTCTTCGTCGCCTCACCCGCTCGCAATCTCCTCGCCAGCCATCGCGGCGCCTTAGGATAAAAAGCGTAGCGCATCTTGCATCAGGCCGTGGTGTTTATCGCCAAAACGTAAACAAGAGCCTCTTCCAAAAGTACCAAAGGTTCCTCCCAAGAGAGCTTATATGATCTTGAAGAGGAGATCATGCGATCGTTGATGCGAACGACAGCGTTTTGCTAAGTCGAGGCGGCGAAGAGCTGAGTTCCCCAAGACCAAAGAAAAAGCCAAAGTGTTGAAAATGCTAAAGACTCTTCATCAACCCGAGCCAAAGTCATCGGACTATGAGCGTTCTATTCTCAAGTCACATGCGGCACAAAAGCCTCAAGAGCAAGATCGATGCAAGCAAGAAATCATGCCCATTTCGGAGAACAAAAATGCAGTCTTCGCCCCTCTCAAGGTGATTTCCCAAACCAATGTGGGTCGAGCAAATATGGGGCGAAGAGCAAGATGATCCTGAGGTAGTTACTGTCTGAAGCCGCTGCTCAAGGTATGAGTATTGCCCAGACTTATCCCATTAGAGTTCTTCCTGAGTGAAGTAGCATACAAATACCAGACGGAAAACCTCTCACAAACTGAGGAGGTAAACAATCTTCCAACAAAATGCTAAGATTGCATAATCGGTACATGCATGCCACAAAGGCCGGGCTAACTGGATAGTGTCATGGAGATATGCCCTAGATGCAATAATAAATGTAGTTATTATTATATCTTTGTGTTTATGATAAATGTTTACATTCATGCTATAATAGTATTAACAAGGAAACCATTAATACTTGTGATGTGTAAACTTAAGTTTAAGTCCCTAGTATAGCCTCTATACTTCACTAGCTTGTTGGTTGATTAATGATTGTGGTTTCCCTATCATGAACATTGAGATGTTATCAACAACAAGATCATATCGTTAGGAGAATGATATGGTGGACATACTATAGATAAGCGTAGCATAAAGATCAAGTCATTTCAATAGTTCAATTGCTATATGCTTTCGATACATAGTAACCTAATTCCTTCTCACCATGAGATCATGCATATCACCTTACCGATGGATGCTTTGATGACATCAAACACCACACCGAATCGGGTGGCTATAAAGGTGGCATTAAGTGTTCTAAAGTATTGGTCAAACACATGGATCAAGAGTGGATTTGTCCATCCACATGACGATAGATATACTGGCCCTCTCGGAATGTCATCCAATTAGCTTGCAAGCATGTGACTTGGTCACAAGGGATCATATCACGGAACGAGAAAAGAGTACTTATCGAACGAGGTTGAACTAGGTATGCGGAGATACCGACGATCATAACCGTGGCAACATATCGTGAGACAAAGGGAAATTGGTATCGTATGTAAGTGGTTCATTCGATCGCAAAGTAATCGTGAAATATGGGAGCCATATGAATTTCCAGATTCTCTATTGGTTATTGTTAAGTGTCTCGATCATGTCCGCATAATTCACGAACCGTAGGGAGACACACTTAAGGATTCGACGTTGTTTGAGTAGTTATGGTATTATGAGAAAGAGACCGAATGTTGTTCGAGTCTGATGGGATCCGGATATCACGAGGTGATCCGAATGGTCCGAGAATAAGATTCATATAAAGAAAGTCCTGCTTTGAGTTCGAATGATTCCGTTTCATCGAATGTTCTAGAAGGTTCGTTGTCCCAGACCGGGAGGGTACATGAATGTGTCATTGCTCATTGAATGATTGCATCATGTACTAAGTGTTATTGCTGTCCCAAATAAAGGATTAAATTGAATCTAAAATGAAGTCAAATGTCCACTTTGAAAGTCAAACTGCCAAAACAAGAAACTGTGGGAAACAAGCAAGAGGAGTTGGAACCAACCTGGAGGAGGAGTAGGACTCCTCCAGGCCGGCGCCCAGCCCAAGGCCGACTTGGGGAGGGACTCCCTCCCTCCCCTGGCGCCATGACCCCCCTCCCATAAAAGGAGGCGGGGCTCCTCCCATAGACACAATACTTTCTACTCTAGATCTCCGGTTTAGAGCTGTTTTGGTTTAGAGCTTCTAATTGCTTTAGCCAACAGTTTAGAGCCTTCTAATTGGTTTAGAGCCCTCTAATTGGTGTGTCTAATTACTAGGCCACTAATCCTCTCTCTCATAAGCTCCACCATCGCACCGGCTTAAGCCTCGGGATCTCCCTCTACTCCTGTACCACGCCGTTGTCTTACGGAATCGCGAGGAGTGCTACAACCTCCACGCCTTTGGAACAAGGGAGAGGAAGGTCTTCGCCGTACCGAACGCAGTGACCGATCAAGGGAGCGCTGAACGTGGCGCTGAAGGATCGCTCACACGATCTTGAGATCGGGAAGAGTACGACTACATCACCCACGAGAATCCGATCTCGTTAACCACTTTGGAATCTTCGAGGGTGAGTTTCTCTATCGACTCGTTGCTACAATCTAGTAGATAGATCTTGGCTTGTTTGTTTGTATGCGATAGAAAATTTTGTTTTTCCATGCTACGAACCCCTACAAGTGCTGAGGGTTACAAAAAAGCATCATGGGAAATAAAAAGATGACATGATATCCATTGAATTTGATGAACTATTTCAATTATTCAATTAAGACGTCTTGGACAAATCGATCATCAGTGCCTATTGTCTGTAAGTACTAATTCTGTAATTAATTTAGTCTCCAGCTATCTCACCTTGTTTATTGCATGTATATAATCATACTGTAGTATGCAGAATGAAGATCCTCGAATGCAGCAGAGGACAAATCTATGACATTGGCTTCATTGAACCATATTGGGTTCATGAAGCTAATCTCAAAACAAGCCCCCAGGATACGGAGGATAATATAGTACACGCGTTAAGGTTTCAAGAAACCAGAAGGAAAATACTTTTTCCTTACAACTTCGAGTGAGTGTTATTGTCTTCTATACACTTTCTATTTCGCTTACTCGATGTTAATATAATTGATTAGTTATGCATTCGCAGCTTCCACTATATTCTGTTAATCATTCAACTTGACAAAGGGCGTGTACTAGTCATGGACTCGAAACATAAACCCCTTGAGACGTGGAAGGACATGCAGATGCTTCTCCAGCGGTAATTCTAATCATTAGGACACTATATCGGCAACGTTCGTGAATTTTATGATATCAAGTAATTAATAATTTCTTTTATTCGTTTTATTCGCCGGGCAGTGCTTGGAAACGGTTCACCAACAAGGCTAGGGGTGTTTGGAAAGAGAAGCTTACATTTTAACCACTAGATGTAAGAACCACTAACTATATCCGCGCATCTCTTTGATTCTAGTTTTGATACAGTTATTATCATGCTTGATTATTATTTTGATTGAACTTTGTTCTCGTAAAGTGCCTGACGCAGGGACCAGGTAACAATCTATGTGGATACTATGTTTGCGAGTTCATCCGGCAGACGTGCAATGGGAAGGGCAGAAATTTAGAGCAACTCCACGTACGTAAACAATTTCTATAGTTTTTAAATACAATCAAATTGTGTTTAGTTTTATTCATATAGACTGACTCCTTTTTTAAATCAGATCGAACGTCTACGGGACGGTCTTCTGCCAAAGGATCACGTACGAGCAATTCAGGAGGAATTGGCGGGATTCTTGGATGCAGAAGTCCTAAACCCAAAAGGGAAATACTATTCGGCTGTGTATAGACAATAGGGATTATAAAAATAGCAACTTTTGTATGTAGTGCATGAACTGGATCCGTGTATTGAATGTAATATTTTCATGATGATTTTGTGTAATATAACGGTTCCTTCATTGATAAGTGCAAAACACTAAATAAACAATAAAACAACCTAAATGAATTCTCTTCGGCCACAAAAAGTGGCGAAAATGTCAAGGCAACAAAATGTGTCAATGAATTCTACTGCGCAGAAATGCAAAACTCTGCGGCATGAAGGTTATTTGTCCCGTTCAGACATTTAACCGGGACTAATGCTCTACCCCCTCGCCGTCTGCCGCTGCCACGTGTGCACCCATTTGTCCCGGTTGGTGGGACAACCGGGACTAAAGGTTAGAGCTTTAGTTCTGATTGTCCGTCCCGGTTGAGCAGCCAGGACTAAAGCCCCTTACCAACCGGGATGCATGGCACGTTTTCTACCAGTGATGTTTAATAAGTGTCCATGTATTGGAGCCGTATGTTGCCAGGACTCCATCGTTTCGGACGCATAAGCTACCCTGAACTCGGTAATACTTGGAGATAGTACCATGACCCTTATTAATCCGATTTGGGTGGCTCTGACAATAGGTTAATGTTGCAAGGCTATGAAATGTAATCTCTAGCATATGTGCATATTTTATGTTTATTTTGTAAAACTTGATACTATGAAAAAATAAAAAACCACATGCATCAGTTGAGTAGAGACTTTGGTACCGTCATATTCTAAAAAGAAAATACTTCATAGCGATAGCATTCATGTGCACTTCCGTTTATTGGTAAAGCAAAATATGCCAGCATGTAAAAAGGACAAAGAAAACCAGCGTGGGAATTGGTGATGTAGTAGTAGCAACTACTCCTAAATGAGTGAGAAAGGCTAGCTGGTACATCCATTGGCTACAACATGACACGGAGGTAGGGACCAATCAATCTTCTCACGATCGTTGCATATGGTCCATAGCACTTTTATGCTCCCAGGAAGGACTAAAAGTTCATGTTGATGCGGAGGCTGTCTTATGCTGCTGGGCATTTTCAAAACTCCCTAAGAGCAAAGATCCCCTGTGTTGTGTTCTCAAATATCTAGTGATCTGAGAATTTGTCCGCTCATCGTCTTCTTGAACTCTAGCAGACTATGCAAATTCCATTTCTGACGTTCACTCTCCCATATTTTAGCAATGTTCAAACTCTATATCATTACAATTCTAACAACTATAATCCTACAATCAACATGCCGGCAAAACTAGGTGGCAGGCGGAGTTGCTAGAAGATGAGATGAGACGGTGCGGGTACAATACGGTAGATGGAGCGTCGGGACAACTTTGCAATGGATCGTAGGAGGTTATATGGTGGTGATGAGCGCTGCCAGCTGGTCGGTGTCCAGATCGGCGCATGGCAGGGCACATACACAAGCATTAACGATAAAAAACAGACTTTATATTGACTAAAGAATATACTTCGACTTTCATGCGCTAGAACTTTAGCCCGCAAACAAAAAAGCACGGTACGAACTTTTATGCGGTCCAACTTACCGAAGCAAGGTCGTTCCTATCCCTACAGCGGAATGCCTAGGCGAGAAACATGACCAAGTGAACAAGAGACTTCCCTGCGTGTCAGCGATTTGGTTCACCGCAGAAAATACCAATGAGTTCGAGGCTCCAACAGAAGCATGCATGTTTTGATTGTAAGTTGATGGGTACACCGTAAATATCATTTCTCATGATGGTTCCTTTCTGAATGTTTTGGCAGGCTTTGCACTCTTGACGTACGCGCTCAAAAAGAGGTGTTGATCGATACTTGAAGGTACGGTGGTCAGACGTCACAAGCGACGACTACACTACAGTGGTGTAGCACGGCGACGTACGGGCCATCTGGCATCTGCAGGGTGCTTCCTCCTCCTCCTCCTACTACTACTACTAATGATCATGTTGCGGTACTGACGGGGACTTCAGAAAACGAGTGTGATCGGAGGGCCTCGGGATTTTCGGTAAGCAGGGTTACCGGTCAAATACCGGATGCGATATGAATTTCAGACAAATAAGTTAGGGCATGCGATATGAATTTTCGTTGATTTTTTATGTCCGTTTTAAACTATTGTCAAACTTTGTCGAACGACGGACATAAAGATTCTTAGCTCGGAGCAGAGCCTCGCTAAACTTTCATTAGATCTTTGATAAAATAGCATATTGTGAACCTAAAAATGATTTTTGTAAAAAAACATGAGCATCGAATCATGTACCTGTAGTTCATATCTGACCCACTTCCTGCCGATTCGGCAGAAATTTGTCTTTTTCACCAAAGGTGGACGGAAAGGTTTCGGATCCCCCTGTTAGTACATTGTCCATATAAGGTGGTATAGTATTTTTGTAAAATGTGGTGGTAGTATTTTGAATTAGCCATTTGGTGGTTGCTTCACAAAACCGGCCGTTTTTTATGCTCGGAAAATGGGAAATGGCTTTTTGGTGCGACGAAAAGGAAACCTTCCTCCTGCAACATTGTTCGCCATCCCATGATGCATGTGTATGCATAATATGGGCACATTATCACAAACTATGCCTTGATTCTAGCCATAACATTGGTCATTTGACCCGAAAGGCAAGAAACCTCAAATGAGATAGGTCATTTTGTGAAGGGTTTTTTGAGACATAATCAATATATCAAGTTTGCTATTTTTCCTTATAAATATGTCACATAATATGACATCACGCGAAGGTTTCGCATTGTTTCGGTCGTTTTTGATTTTTTTATGCCCGTTTTAAACTATCGTCAAACTTTGTCGAACGGCGGACATAAAGATTCTTAGCTCGGGGCAGAGCCTCGCTAAAATTTCATTAGATCTTTGATAAAATAGCATATGGTGAACCTAAAAATGATTTTTGTAAAAAAACATGAGCATCGAATCATGTACCTGTAGTTCATATCTAACCCACTTCCTGCCGATTCGGCAGGAATTTGTCTTTTTCACCAAAGGTGGACGGAAAGGTTTCGGATCCCCCTGTTGGTACATTGTCAGTATAAGGTGGTATAGTATTTTTGTAAAATGTGGTGATGTATTTTGAATTAGCCATTTGGTGGTTGTTTCACAAAACCGACCGTTTTTTATGCTCGGAAAATGGGAAATAGCTTTTTGGTGCGACGAAAAGGAAAACTTCCTCCTGCAACATTGTTCGCCATCCCATGATGCATGTGTATGCATAATATGGGCACATTATCACAAACTATGCCTTGATTCTAGCCATAACATTGGTCATTTGACCCGAAAGCCAAGAAACCTCGAATGAGATAGGTCATTTTGTGAAGGTTTTGTTGAGACATAATCAATATATCAAGTTTAATATTTTTACTTATAAATATGTCACATAATATGACACCACGCGAAGGTTTCGCATTGTTTCGATCGTTTTTGAATTTTTTATGCCCGTTTTAAACTATCATCATTTTTTGTCGAACGGCGGGCATGAAGATTCTTAGCTCGGGGCCGAGCCTCGCTAAACTTGAATTGGATCTTTGATAAAATAGTATATTTTGAACCTAAAAATTATTTTTGTAAAAAAACATGAGCATCGGATCATGTATCTGTAGTTCATATCTGACCCACTTCGTGCCGATTCGGCAGGAATTTGTCTTTTTCACCAAAGGTGGACGGAAAGGTTTCGGATCCCCCTATTGGGACATTGTCCATATAAGGTTCTCTATTATTTTTATAAAATGTGGTGGTAGTATATTGAATTAGCCATTTGGTGGTTGCTTCATAAAACCGTCCGTTTTTATGCTCGGAAAATGGAAAATGTCTTTTTCGTGCGACAAAAAGGAAAGCTTCCTCCTGTAACATTGTTCGCCATCCTATGATGCACATGTATGCATAATATGAACACATTATCACAAACTATGCCTTGATTCTAGCCATAACATTGGTCATTTGACCCGAAAGTCAAGAAACCTCGAATGAGATAGGTCATTTTGTGAAGGTTTGTTTGAGACATAATCAATATACCAAGTTTGATATTTTTTCTTCTAACTATGTCACATAATATAACACCACGCGAAGGTTTCGCATTGTTTTGATCGTTTTTGAATTTTTTATGCCCGTTTTAAACTATATATAATGTTTTATGTTTTACTTAATTTTTATTTATAAATGTGTAATATTTGAGTGTAGATAGATAGGTCTTATTTTTCTGCAAATTTTGATATATTATTTGTATTTTTTCGAATTAGAATGATTTAGTTATGATTTTTCAAAGTTTAATGAGATAAAATAAAAAATAGCTATGCCGAGGGCAGCCGTCGGCGTAGCATAGGATATGCCGAGGGCAATTCTACGCCGACGGCTGCTTGGCGGAGCTGGCCTAGACGATGGCTACGCCGACGGCCCCGACGTTTGGCCGTCGGCGTAGCGACCGGCCGTCGACGTAGCTTCCCATTCCTGTCGTGTTGATTTGTTATGTAAATTTTCGAAAATGTATTTCTTAGCTAATTGAAAATGGAAAACCTTTTGCGAGTGTATTTTAAGTCATTGAGCAAGTTTCACCGCAAAATAAGTAGTACCACAAGTCGAAAAATACTGCCTGAGGTGGAACTGGAACACAACTCTAGGTTCTCGTAAGGTGCAGTCCCAATTGAAAATGCATGATATTAGCACACGCGCTTCCGGAAAGACACCTGGTTGGGATATAACTCGCTGCAACACTCCGTATTTTCGCTGGTGCACAACATCTTTTTTTACCGGAAACATGTTTTAGTTGTGGATGTGTTAGGTCACGTTCTGCTGAATATTGTATTTCAATAGGCCTTGAGTAAAATGATTTGACCGCATGTCACCACTTGGTTCAAATAAATATCGATAAACCTAACATGGTGATTCATAACTCAAGGTCTTTGTCCGTCAAATGTACATATGCGGATATGAAGAATGTTAATCATAACTTTTGCGTGAAATTTAGTTTGGAACTGACGGTATCTTTAAAGATAAACATATTGATATGGTAACGGTTATTTCAACTGACCAAGCCAACTAGCGGAACAGTAAGAAGTGTTGCTTTCATGTGGGGATGGAACAACTCAACACGTACTTGCTCATCTGATGTCCCCATGCTCGCCTCATGTGACATAATTCTCTTGTGGCATCTAACACACCTTCGATCATCATCTGTTATCTCAAATATGTTTGAAAAGTGTCCATGCATTGGAGCCGTATGTTGCAGGACTCCACCGTTTCGGAGGCATAAGCTACCCTAAACTCGGTAATACTTGGAGATAGTACCACGACCCTTATTAATCCGATTCGGGTGGATCTGACAATAGGTTAATGTTGCAAGGCTATGAAATGTAATCTCTAGCTAGCCTATGTGCATATTTTATGTTTCTTTTGTAAAACTTGATACTATGCAAAAATAAAAGTAAAAACACATGCATCAGTTGAGTAGAGACTTGGGTACTGTCCATATTCTAAAAAGAAAATACTTCATAGCGATAGCGTTCAAGTGCACTTCCGTTTATTGGTAAAGCAAAATATGCCAGCATGTAAAAAGGACAAAGAAAACCAGCGTCGGAATTGGTGATGTAGTAGTAGCAACTACTCCTAAATGAGTGAGAAAGGCTAGCTGGTACATCCATTGGCTACAACATACCACGGAGGTAGGGACCAATCAATCTTCCCACGATCGTTGCATATGGTCCATGGCACTTTTATGCTCCCAGGAAGGACTAAAAGTTCATGTTGCTGCGGTGGCTGTCTTATGCTGCTGGGCATTTTCAAAACTCCCTAAGAGCAAAGGTCCCCTACGCGGTGTTCTCAAATATATATCTAGTGATCTGAGAATTTGTCCGCTCATCGTCTTCTTTGAACTCTAGCAGACTATGCAAATTCCATTTCTGACGTTCACTCTCCCATATTTTTAGCAATGTTCAAACTCTATATCATTACAATTCTAACAACTATAATCCTGCAATCAACATGCCGGCAAAACTAGGTGGCAGGCGGAGTTGCGAGAAGATGAGATGAGACGGTGTGGGTACACAATACGGTAGATGGAGCGGCGGGACAACTTTGCAATGGATCGTAGGAGGTTATATGGTGGAGATGAGCGCTGCCAGCTGGTCGGTGTCCAGATCAGCACATGGCGGGGCACATACACAAGCATTAACGATAAAAAAAGACTTTATATCGACTAAAGAATATACTTCGACTTTCATGCGCTAGAACTTTAGCCCCCAAACAAAAAAGCACGGTATGAACTTTTATGCGGTCCAACTTACCGAAGCAAGGTCGTTCCTATCCCTACAGCGGAATGCCTAGGCGAGAAACATGACCAAGTGAACAAGAGACTTCCCTGCGTGTCAGCGATTTGGTTCACCGCAGAAAATACCAATGAATTCGAGGCTCCAACAGAAGCATGCATGTTTTGATTGTAAGTTGATGGGTACACCGTAAATATCATTTCTCATGATGGTTCCTTTCTGAATGTTTTGGCAGGCTTTGCACTCTTGACGTACGCGCTCAAAAAGAGGTGTTGATCGATACTTGAAGGTACGGTGGTCAGACGTCACAAGCGACGACTACACTACAGTGGTGTAGCACGGCGACGTACGGGCCATCTGGCATCTGCAGGGTGCTTCCTCCTCCTCCTCCTAATGATCATGTTGCGGTACTGACGGGGACTTCACAAAACGAGTGTGATCGATGCTAGAAGATGCATGCACAGACATCGTCCGAGTGTTGTGTTGGATGATATTGCAGTCACGGTGTGATGGAAGAAGATGGGATTTATGATGTGATGTGATGCTTATGGACGTTGGAGGCTTGTTCCGTTCCATGCATGTATCTTCGGACAGCGGAACCCCCACCGGTGGAAACAGGCCTATATGTCCGGTTGGTACGGGGCTCTAGTCCCGGTTGCCCAACCGGGACGGGGAAATTAAGACTAAAGCCCTAACCTTTAGTCCCGGTTGCCCACCAACCGGGACAAAAGGGAGCAGACGTGGCAGCGATAGAGCGAGGGGGTGGAGCATTAGTCCCGGTTCATAACACGAACCGGGACTAATAACCTTCTGCCGCGGCAGAGATTTGGCCAATTTCTCTGCCGCGGCAGAGAATTTATTTTGGCACATTTTGTTGCCGTGGCAGCATTTTCGCCACTTTTTGTGCCGCGGCAGATAATTTATTTAGTTTGTTTTATTGTTTATTTAGTGTTTTGCACTTATCAATGAAAGAACCTTATATTACATAAGATCATCATGACAATATTACACTCAATACACGGATCGAGTTCATGCACTACATACAAAAGTTGCTATTCGATGCTACCGGCCAATTCCTATTGTCTATACACAGCCGAATAGTATTCCCCTTTTGGGTTTAGGACTTTCTGCATCCAAGAATCCCGCCAATTCCTCCTGAATTACTCGTACGCGATCCTTTGGCAGAAGACCGTTCCGTAGACGTTCGATCTGATATTTAAAAAAGGAGTCAGTCTATATGAATGAAACTAAACACAATTTGATTGTAATTAAAAACTATAGAAATTGTTTACGTACGTGGAGTTGCTCTAAATTTCTTCCCTTCTCATCGCACGTCTGCCGGATGAACTCGCAAACATAGTATCCACATAGATTGTTACCTGGTCCCTGCGTCAGGCACTTTATGAGAATAGAGTTCAATCAAAAATAATAATCAAGCATGATAATAACTGTATCAAAACTAGAATCAAAGAGATGCGCGGATATAGCTAGTGGTGCTTACATTTAATGGTTGAAATGTAAGCTCCTCTTTCCAAACACCCCTAGCCTTGTTGGTGAACCGTTTCCAAGCGTTGCCCGACGTAGAAAACGAATAAAAGAAGTTATTAATTACTTGATATCATAAAATTCACGAACGTTGTCGATATAGTGTCGTAATGATTAGAATTACCGCTGGAGAAGCATCTGCATTTCCTTCCACGTCTCAAGGGATTTATGTTTCGAGTCCATGACTAGTACACGCCCTTTGTCAAGTTGAATGATTAACAGAATATAGTGGAAGCTGCGAATGCATAACTAATCAATTATATACTTAACATTGAGTAAGCGAAATAGAAAGTGTATACAAGACAATAACACTCACTCGAAGTTGTAAGGAAAAAGTATTTCCCTTATGGTTTCTTGAAACCTTAACGCTTGTACTATATTATCTTCCGTATCCTGGGGGCTTGTTTTGAGATTAGCTTCATGAACCCAATATGGGTCAATGAAACCAATGTCATATATTTGTCCTCTGCTACATTCGAGAATCTTCATTCTGCATATTACAGTATGATTATATACATGCAATAAACAAGGTGAGATAGCTGGAGACTAAATTAATTATAGAATTAGTACTTACAAACAATAGGCACTGATGATCGATTTGTCCAAGGCGTCTTGATTGAATAATTGAAATAGTTCATCAAATTCAATGGATATCATGCTTTTTTGTAACCCTCAGCACTATCCAGTTAGCCCCGGCCTTTGTGGCATGCATGTACCAGTTATGCAATCTTCGCATTTTTGTTGGAAGATTGTTACCTCCTCAGGTTTGACGAGAGGTTTACCGTACTGGTATTTGTATGCTACTTCACTCACGGGGAAGAACTCTAACTGGGATAAGTACTGGGCAATACTCATACCTTGAGCAGCGGCAGCTTCTCCGTATTGTGCAACTACCTCTGGATCATACTGCTCTTTGGCCCCATATTTGCTCGACGCCGCATTGGTTTGGGAAATCACCTTGAGAGGGGCGCAAGTCTGTTTTGCTTGTTCTCCGAGCTGGGCAACAGATTTCTCGCTTGCATCAGTACTGCTCTTCGTGGACTTGAGAATAGAACGCTCATAGTCTGATGACAGCTTTGGCTCGGGTTGCTGAAGAGTCTTTAGCATTTTCAACACTTTGGCCTTTTCTTCTTTGGTGCTGGGGAACTCGCTCTTCGACGCCTCGCCTAGCTTAAAAACGTCGTTTCCGCATCAACGATCGCTGCAGTCTCCTCTTCAGTACAGTCATAAGCTCTCTTGGGAGGAACCTTTGATACTTTTGGAAGAGGCTCTTGTTTACGTTTCGGCGATCGTTTACCACGATGCCCAGTAGCGGTACGCTTATGATTTAATCCTGAGGCGCCGGCGATTGCTCCCGAGGCGATGGCTTCGCCGGAGATTGGTGAGGCGACGTAGCCGGGTGAGGCGACGAAGATGGCTACCGCGGCGGCGACGACCTCGCTGGAGACGGGTGAGGTGGCGGCGAAGATGGCCTTGGCGTGTGATTTTGAAGCACGATACATTCCTTCGTCCATAGAATGGTGACGTTTTTGGCCTCCCAAGATAAATCACATCCCCTTCACCGCAGGTAGTGAAGATCCAAAACTTCAAAGGTGGGCATGATTTCATCCACCCCGACAACAGAGCCCTCCGAACCGGACGACGGTGGTAAGTTGGTGTGGGTCCAATTGGTAAGGCATAGCCGACCGCCACCTTCATTGATATGTTCACAACTTTGACATGTAGCTCGCAGCAGTCATCTCTGTGATATCATCCACTGGGTATGCCAACAGAGCCATCGTCTTGCACCATCGCATCGCCATTGTCATCATGGGACCTCTGTGGAAGCCACATCGCTTTTCGATTATTCGATAGGCCGGTAGCATCGAATGTAGTGTGTCTTGAGATGGGCCAGTACTTTGCTCTTTAAGTCGTTAATTTCATCTTGTTGTTGCTTTAATCGTTCTTCAATTAAACGCATTCGCTTCTTCGACTATCTCGCTTCAACTTCCGCCTGTCCTTTC
Organism: Avena longiglumis; assembly: GCA_030063025.1. Classification (NCBI taxonomy): domain Eukaryota; kingdom Viridiplantae; phylum Streptophyta; class Magnoliopsida; order Poales; family Poaceae; genus Avena; species Avena longiglumis. Next base: position 49,645,599 of record CP125974.1, on the reverse strand, counting down.
TCCTCCGACGGCTTCTATCGATATTTCTTCCTCGCCGGAAACCCAGTCCTCCATGGTTGGGAGCCTCTTGTGCCTCGTGTTCGTCCATCATGTTCCTTATTTCCAAGGGCGAGTGTGAGCTCATCATTCTCTCTATCGGGAATGAAGTCCCCATCTTTAACAGCCTTTACTGCTTTTCTCATCCTCTCGATTGGCAAGGGGTCTTCTTTATGTCGTATGTTATATATACATCTCCCTTCCGAGTCCAACGTGCCCCCATGACCGTAAAACCAATTCCTTGCACGTTCTATCCAATCGTCTGTCTCTGGGGTGATCTTTTTAGCACGCAGTTCATTCTCAAGTTTCTCCCACTTAGGAATGCCAGCCCTGTAGCCACCTTGCCCCATAGTATGGTGATACTTCTTGTTAGCAAGATTCACTTATTCGCTATGACATTTTCTTAGCTTTTATGATGTCTTGTATTCCACAAACTCAGCCTGTAATGGTTTTATCTTCTCAAACTGAATATTCTTGAAATCGGGAGTCTTCTTTCACGACATAGTCAAGGTGCAATCTTTTCTTCCAGCTTGGTGAAACATGGGCCATCTTCTTCAAAGCCCACTCGACCTTAGCCTCCATGGCTATCCCATGTTGTAAGGTCCTCAATCGATCCTCCGATTTGGATCCAAATTCTATCTTCGTAGTTTGAAATTAACCATGAGCCTCTTCCACAAGAAATCTTTGGCGTGGTTAGGGACAAATAAACATGTTCCTCTTCATCCGCATTAGCGTGCCTATTCCAATTTCTAATGGTGATCGTGATTAAGTCCCTAACGACACTCCGCATTGTGCCACAAATTTGTTGGCGACAACTTGAGCCGTCGATTTGCGTCTCATGACATCTTCGCTCCTGAACCTCTCATGGTCTTGCAACTTTTTGGTTGGGCCTCGTCTGCTCTTTTCAGTAGATTCCTTTGATTCGGAGGGCTAAAAGAAGAAAGATCGTCGTTACTATTTCTATATAGATAGCAGATGATTAATTAATGAATTGATTATATTACATGCACCTCGCCGGAGCTCGTCTTCTAGATTACACAAGGCATCGCTTTCCCTCGCTAAGGCAACACCTTCAACCTCAAACAAGTCGTCTATTCCGGTAAAAAGAGGATCACCCTCACCGGAGTTGTTCAGAAATTATGATACGTCTAAATTTTCTTCGTCTCTGACGTGTGGGTCCATATTTTCTGCATAGGTGGAAAAACGAATAAGTCAAAGCGGCTAAAGGAGAAAGTTAGGTACGGTGTTGAGAGATATAAACCCTAATTCGGAGAAACCCTAATATATACATACACAATAATTAAAATGAAGAGAAACCCTAAACCCTAAACCTAGCTACAAAAAGGAAACCGTGTAGTAGATAGGTAACTCTAGCTAAAATCAACTAAAAATCAATATTCCGGAGTTCCGAGGGGTGTACTCCTTGTAGTACAAAGAGGTTTCGGAATGCCCTGGCGAAGGCACATCGTCGAACCCACATGCACCTAAGGGGTATTAATGATTCCTTATCTAAGATAGGATTTTTAAGATAGGGCCGCAGACTAATAATACCAAACTAATTAATAAACCTAATAATACCTAACTAATAATAAACCTAATAATCCAAACACCAAAAATAAAGGGAAACCCTAAAGCATCGATGCCGATCGATTCCCCTGCCCGTGTCGGTTTCGATCTCCTGCCCCCTCTTCCCCTCGAAGCACATATTCTTTCTGACATTTTTCCCCTTTGTAGATCGCCGCAGACCTCGTGATTTCTCGCCGGAGCCACCACCGCTGCCTAGACCCCTCGTCCTCGCCATGCTAGCCGCGCCGCGCTGCCCACGCTGCTGCTGCTATTTAAGAGGGCCCACCCGTCAGTGACTCAGCCCCGCTAGGGTCACGAGCTGCACCAAGCTTGGCTCGCCGAGCTCTTTGTGGCTCGCCCGCCGGGCAATTTGACCGAGCTTTCCTTCGGAGCTTAGACCGAGCCAGCCAGTCGAGCTTTCACGAAGATGGTCACTTTGCATGCAATTTCACGGGAAGATTTACGCGCGACCGAGCCAGATCGAGCTTTCCTACGTCGAACACAATGGTTTTGACCGCGCGACCCCTTCGCCCATGTCTCGCCCACGCATGAGCGAACAGGGGAACTCCCATCGCCGCCGCCTCCTTCCCCCTCTCCTCACCTTCCTCGTCAGCCGTGGTGTCGTATGCGGGCCATCGGGCTTGCACGTGCGTTCAAGACCGGCGGTGGCTTGATACTGTAGATGTGGTGCATATCTACAGTAAACGTTGGCCCTTTTTCCAAGACAATTTGGTGTCTTACCCTTTCACGATTCCACCGTCTATCCGATGTTTCTCGGTGCTGCTAACCGAATACCGAGCAAATAGAGCTTCTGCCTCTCTCTTGCCACAATACACCCGCCCCACGTGTCCCTGCAAGCCTCTGATGTCCTGCGGAACCGGCCACCGACATCCCCTTTTCCCGAGCCGCCGACCGCCGTCGCTTAGGCGCCCCACTGCACTGCGTTCGAGCCGAATCGACGTAATGCCAATCGCAATCGCTCGAGGCGAACGGATGGCCCTAAACCCTCTTTGTACAAATGAAACGAAACACATAGTTTTTTTTGCATTACATTAAAAAATTCCCGCGGGTGACCCTAAACCCTAGTTTCCCTCCTTCTTTGAAATCAATTCAAATGGCTTTAGAATTTTGAAAACCTCAAAGTGTTTGGAGCCCAAATAGTATAAAGGGCCCCTTAGTGTTTTCAAATGTTTTATAAAGGTATCTTGTATTTTGAACCTATTCAAAAACAGAAAATAAATTGAAAATACAACTAGAAAACACAAAACGGAAATAGAAAACATTTCAGTAGAAAAAATATATCTCTCCCTTTCTCCCTGGGCCGAAGCCCATCTCCTCCTCTCTTTCCTGCATGCACGCGCGCGGCACCTAGCAGCAGCCGCTGCACACCCACCGCCCACCTAGCAGCAGCGGCCGCCCACCTCGAGGAGTAGCGGCGCGCACGGCGCAAGCTTCCGGCCGGCAGAGGGAGAGGAGGAGCAGGGGCGTGGCTGCACGATGACGCACGGCGGTGGTGGAAGCGGCGGTATGGGGGAAGCGGCGGCAGTGGCCGAGCGGTGGCGGGCGTGAAGCGGGCGGTCGAGCGGCAACTGGCGGCGTCGTCGATGAAACAGAGAAGCAGAGAAGAGTGAGATGGAGAAGAAGAAGAGAAGTTATAGAGGGGAGGGAGTATACGTCACGGTTGACTAAAGGGGCATACGTTCCGGTTGGAGCCACCAACCGAGACGTATACTCCAATTTTCAGCAGATGAAGGGGCGCGCGCGCGCGGGGGGTCTTTAGTCCCGGTTGGTGGCTCCAACAGGGACATATTCCCCTGTTTTCAAATTTTTTCAGGTATTTTCTTTCTATTCCCGGCTTATTTTTTACTTTGGGGTTTAAATTTGTATTGTTTTTTAAATGATAATTAATTTGGAATTTAGAAAAACTTTAAACATAAAAAGTGTTTGGATTTGAATAAATAATTCAAAACCATTTTCTGTTTTAAAAAATAATTAATGTAACCATTTAAAATATGAACCCTTTACAATTAAAAATGAATTAACTTATATTTTTTTAATATCAATTTGGAATTTAGAAAAACTTTAAACATAAAAAAGTGTATGGATTTGAATAAATAATCCAAAACCATTTTCTATTTTTAAAAAATAATTAATGTAACCATTTAAAATGAATTAACTTATATTTTTGAATATTAATTTGGAATTTAGAAAAACTTTAAACATAAAAGTGTTTGATTTGAATAAATAATTCAAAACCATTTTCTGCTTTAAAAATAATTAATATAACCATTTAAAATATGAACCTTTAAAATTAAAAATGAATTAACTTATATTTTTTAATATCAATTTGGAATTTAGAAAACTTTCAACATAAAAAGTGTATGGATTTGAATAAATAATCCAAAACCATTTTCTATTTTTAAAAATAATTAATGTAACCATTTAAAATGAATTAACTTATATTTTGAATATTAATTTGGAATTTAGAAAAACTTTAAACATAAAAGTGTTTGGATTTGAATAAATAATTCAAAACCATTTTGCTTTTAAAAATAATTAATGTAACCATTTAAAATATGAACCATTTACAATTTAAAATGAATTAACTTATATTTTTAATATCAATTTGGAATTTAGAAAACTTTAAACATAAAAATGTTTGGATTTGAATAAGTAATTCAAAACCATTTTTGTTTTTAATGGTAAAAAAAGGACGGAAAATAATGGGCGAAAAGAAAATTTGATTAGGATAGAACCGAATTAAAGTACATAACGCAACTAACACAAAGTTACATAGAAGAACCGAAATTAAGATACATCGCGATTAAGCCACAATCAAATTAACTTGTTTTGAAATGTTGGAATAATTCACCATGCTCCCGCACCTGTAATACTCGCCATTGTAGTCGCTGTACTTGCCATGGCCGTTATCGCTATCGCCGCTTGGTCGCCGAGTTGAACCTTGAAGGTTGAGTACGAGTGGGCGGACTTGAGGGTAGCAAAGTGGGCTAGAGTCGGCGGCGTGTCGTAGGCCATGACGCTTTGGAGAGTCCGCCACGCCACCACAAGCCGATGGTCGGCCTCGTTGAAGTTTGGAGGAGGGCCCTGCCTCCTCGTGCTCGGGCAGTGCCCTCTCACGATCCACGAAGAAGGCTTCCCAAGTCGGGAAATAGTCGGGATGCCATCCGGGATTCTCCTCCGCTCTGGCGTGAGCTCAAGTAGTAGTGGTTCGTGATGGCCATCCGACGCGCCACACCTAGAGGGACAGAGGAACTGCAAGACGCCCCGGCCAAAGATCCAAATTGACGGGGACATAGTAGCCCGGCAAGGGAGTAGTTCGAGGCGCAAAGCGCCTCCGCCTCCCTGGGAGTTAGTGCTATGGTGGAAGCCATGGGAAAGAGTGATGAGGTTGCAGATATAAGTCTAGAGATGTGCAATGACAATGGAGGCCAACCCTACATGTATATATAGTGAAGAACTGGCGGGAAGAACTGGAGGGAAAAAATGGCGGAAGAAAAATGGCGGGAAAAATGGCGTGTCGACATTATGTCGTGCGGCGTGTACCTTGTCCCGGATGGTGTCACCAACCGGGACTAAAGATGAAACTTTAGTCCCGGTTGGAGACACCAACCGGGACAAAACACGAGTCAACACTAATAATAGGGGTGAGTGTCGGAAAATGGAAAAGGGTTTTTCCGTGCGACAAAAAGGAAAACTTCCTCCTGCAACATTGTTCTCCATACCAATGTCCACACACATGCATAATATGGGCACAACATCACAAACTATGCCGTGATTCAGCACATAACATCGGTCATTTGGACCGAAAGCCATGAAACCTCGAACATGATAGGTCATTTTGTGAAGGTTTTTTCGAAACATGATCAATATACCAAGTCTGGTATTTTTCCTCTCAACTATGTAGAATAATATGACACCACGCGAAGGATTTTCATTGTTCGGATTTTTTTTGAATTTATTATGCCCGTTTTGAATTATTTGAATTTCTAACTATGGTCGAACCGGTGTGCATGAAGATAGGGGACGAGCATCATTAGAACTTGCATTGGATCTCTGAAGAAACCACATATTGCGAGTCTAAAAATGATTTTTTTCAAAAAATCACGGGCGATAGATCATGTACCTGTAGTACAAACCGGACCACTTCCTGCCGATTCGGTAGACATTTGTCCTTTTTACCCGGGATGGACGAAAAGGTTTGAGATGTCCCTGTTGGGAGATAGTCCATGTAAGGTGGTCTAGTATTTTAGGAAAATGGGACGGTAGAATTCTGAAACGGCATTTTGGTGGTTACTTCACAAAACAACCTGCTTTTTGCTCCGAAAATGGAAAAGGGCATTCGTATGACAAAAAGGAAAACTTCCTCCCGCAACATTGTTCTCCATACCAATGTCCACACACATGCATAATATGGGCACAACATCACAAACTATGTCGTGATTCAAGACATAACATCGGTCATTTGACCGAAAGCCATGAAACCTCGAACATGATAGGTCATTTTGTGAAGGTTTTTCAAACATGATCAATATACCAAGTCCGTATTTTTCATTTCAACTATGTAACATAATATGACACCACGCCAAGGATTTTCTTTGTTCGGATTTTTTTGAATTTATTATGCCTGCTTTTGAATTATCTCAATTTCTAACTATGGTCGAACCGGTGTGCATGAAGATAGGGGACTTAGCATCGTTAGAACTTGCATTGGATCTCTAAAGAAACCACATATTGTAGTCTAAAATGATTTTTTCAAAAACACGGGCGATAGATCATGTACCAGAGTACAAACCGACCCACTTCCTACCGATTCTACAGACATTTGTCCTTTTACCCGGATGGACGAAAAGGTTTGAGATGTCCCCTGGGAGATAGTCCATGTAAGGTGGTCTAGTATTTTAGGAAAATGGGACGGTAGCATTCTCAAACGGCATTTTGGTGGTTACTTCAATAAACGACACCCGCTTGCGCCGAAAATGGAAAAGGCTTTTCCGACAAAAGGATAGTGTCACCAACGGGACATTATGTCGCGACACATGCATAATATGGGCACAACATTATGTCGACATTATGTCGTGAGGCGTACCTTGTCCCGATGGTGTCACCAACCGACTAAAGATCACTTGTAGTCCCCTGGAGACACCAACCGGGACAAAACACGAGTCAAGACTAATGATAGGGGTGAGTGTCGACATTATTTCGTAAGTGTCGACACTATGCCGAGCTGCTTGTACTATAAATAGGCATCCTTGAGTCCATCTCCACCAGTTTGAGGCATCTCCAAGATGGTTTTCGAGAGCGTGGACACCATGCGGCTTTCGTGGAGATGCCGACGAGCCCAAGGTTCCCATCTCCGAGAAACTAGTGATAGAGGCACTCCCTAATATGTGAAATTAGTTAGCTCCGAGGCGTATTGATCTAGTTAGAGAAGTTACAAGCTCCAAGATGGTTTTCGAGAGCAGGGACACCACTGCATCTCCAAGAAACTGGTCATAGAGGCACTCCCTAATATGTGGCTGCGCGCGTTTGGAGATCAGATCTTAATGGTAAGTACGAATCGGGACAACTTCTTCATAGTCCCGGTCCATCCACAAAACGGGACTAACACTCAAGACATTTATTAATATTAAAAACTGAGACTACAAAACCGGACTAAAGGCCACAAACATGAAGATATCCTTCAAGCCACAAACCATGAAGACATGAACTAGAGTTACATAATATGAGCATGAACTTGGCATATGTCCTTCCTTATGATCGCTTCGCACGTAACCATGGAGCATCTTCTTTACTTAACGGAATGCTTGGGTCAGTTTTCACTATGAAGGGCGGAATTTCATCAAACTTATTATAATGTTCGACATGTCCGTTGTCCTCGATTCCCATGATGTTTCTTTTCCTCGAAGAACTATGTGACGCTTTGGCTCATCATATGATGTATTCGCTTGCATATTTTTCTTTTTCGGTCCTGAGGACATGTCCTTCACATAGAAAACCCGAGACACATCATTGGCTAGGACGAATGGTTCATCTCTATAACCAAGATTGTTGAGATCCACTGTTGTCATTCCGCATAACCGGTCTATCTTTACCCCTTCCCCATTCAGTGACCCATTTGCAAATAAACAAAGGGACCTTAAAAGAGACTCCATAGTCTAGTTCCCATATCTCCTCTATGTAACCATAATATGTGTCCTTTGTCCATTCTCGCCTATTGCATCAAAGGACGCCACTATTTTGGTTGGTGCTCTTTATCTTGGGCATCGTAGAATGTATTCCCATTTATTTTGTACCCTTGGAAATTCAATAAAGTAGAAGATGGTGACGCCAACAAGTATAGCCGATCTCCAACAAGTGGTGTTATTCAAGAGATGTGTCCGCATCCAACCACCAAAAGACTTCATGTGTTCATCTCAGAATCCATGATTCAAAGCTTCCCGGTTTTTGGAGCGCATAATATTCTTGTGTTCCTCGATATAATGAGCTACCAAGGTGGAATTATGTAGAACTGTAGTGTGCTTTAGTGAAAGAATCGTCCCTACATATCATTGCTTTCTTTCCCAGTGTTTTTCCACTTAGTCTTCCCTCATGCCGCGAGTCGTAAACACCAATCGACATAAGGTCGAATAAAGTCAACATTAAAACTCAATGACCCTCTCTGCTCCATATCCCTTGAGATGCTTCCTTCGTCTAGCAAGGTTATGAACATATTTCTTTAAGACTCCCATGAACCTCTCAAAGGGGAACATATTGTGCAGAAATACGGACGAATGGCAATCTCTTCCACTAGATGAACCAGAGATGCGCTATAATATTGAAGAAGGATGGTGGGAACACCAATTCAAAACTAACAAGACATTGTACCACATCCTTCTATAACCTAAGAATATCCGGATTGATTACCTTCGAGATATTGCATTGAGGAATGCACACGCACAATGGGTACTCGAACATTTTCCTAGAATCCTCAATGCAATCAAGCAATCAATAATCACGTGATACTATGAGACTTCGTGCTTTGGAACTTTTCTCCGCCATATTTAGTATCCCTTTATATTAGATGAGAAGTCTGACGACACCTTGATACCAGAAGGACTTCAAAAGATGTCCTTCTCTCGCTTTGGTAAGAGCATAGTCGCACGACTTAAGTGACGCCTTTATCCGCCTTGTTATGTGTATGCATGTTCTTTGGGTCTTTCATAATTTGTTGGTCCTCCCGTTTGTGTGTATCTTTTGTCTTCCCATACACGCCTAGGAATCCTAGTAGGTTCACAGATATTCTTCGTCCACGCATCACATCGATTGAAGAGTGGACACGCAGGACTTTCCAATATGGCAGCTCCCAAAATATAGATTTCTTCTTCCTCATGGGTGTGTGTCAGAAGCGACGCTATTCGAACTGATTGACCGGACCCTTTCCAAAGATTACTTCTATGTCCTTGACCATACCAAATACATCATCACCAAGAGGAGTTCAGCTTCTTCCGTGATCCGCCTCACCTTTGAAATGCTTGCCTTTCTTTCTTACCAGATGATTGGTCGTGAAGAAATCGCCGATTCGCCAGTACACAACCTTCTTGCATTTATGCAAATATGTACCTTCACCTTATCTAAACAAAGGTGCATGCCTTATATCCCTTGTTTGTCCGTCTCGAAGGTTACTAATAGCAGGCCAATCATTGATGGTTACGAATAACAACCCTCGAGATCAAATGGCTCCTGTTTGTTCTTATCCCACGCACGCACACCTGGTTTGCCCCACAACCGTAAGAGTTCTTCAACTAATGGCCTAAGGTACACATCAATGTCGCGTCTGCTTGCCGGCCTTGGATGAGCACCGCATCATAATGAACTTATGCTTCATGCACAACCAAGGAGGCAGGTTGTAGATACATAGAGTCACGGGCTGTGGTCGGATCGCAGCTCGCTTCCTAAAGGATTCATGCCATCCGTACTTAGACCAAACCATAAGTTCTTTGCGCCACCGCAAAGTCCGGGAAGTCTCTCTCGATTTTTCTCCACTGACCCGTCAGGGTGTCTCAACTTCCGCCTTTCTTACGGTCTTCTTTGTGCCATCGCAAAACCGCATGCTCTTTGTTTCAACATGCTTCAACGTTGGTATTATAGGAGCATACCACATAACCTTAGCAGAACCCTCTTCCCGAGGGGCTCTCCTCAACATCACCGTGGTCATCTCGTCGATCTTATACCGCAACGCATTGCATACCGGCATTTATCTAAATTCTCATACTCCTTATCATGGTAGAGGATGCAACATTAATGCATGCATGTATCTTTGCACATCTAATTCCAGGACGTAGAGTCTTCTTTGCTTCAGAGGTACTCCTGTGAAGTTCGTTATGTTTTGGAAACTTCATCATTATTTTTAGCATCTTTTCAAATGAGGAGTCAGTTATACCACACTGCCTTCCATCGCAACAATTCCAACAGGAAAGATTCAACTTCTCAATACTTTCACGCTCTTTCATCGAAATGACCCTACCAAGTTCATCAACATCGATGCCGTTCTTCACCTCTTTCCTCTCCATTGTCTTCCATTGCATTATCATTTGATTCAGAAACATGATGATAGTTGTTATCATCATCTTCTTCTTCACCATCTTCCATCATAACTCCTCTTTCCGTCCAATTATAGTTGGGCATGAAACCTTTCATAATGATTTTCGAGCTCTTGTTGTTCCGACATTGAACACATGGACAATGTATAAAAACTCTCTTTGTTTGTCGTAGCCACATCGAATTTATCCACGCTTTCATATAGCCAGCTACGGGTCATCAGACATCCATTCGATCGCTCATCCGCATCATAAGTAAGTTTATCAAAAACAGACATCATAAATAGTGAAATAACCAATTCACATCGACATAAACTTTATCAATGACCTAGAAAAGATAAGATTGCTAACCTCGATCGAGGGAAATAAAGAGGAGAAAGCTCAAGTCGTCTGGACACCTTCTATATTTTTGTTCTATGAGAAATTCAACGATTATTCACTCAAACATTTCATCAAACACCTTCAATGCATGCATACAAGAGAAAAACTAGCACACCCTCACACCTTCCACCAAAAGAAAAACATGGAGGCAGAGAGGGGGGCGCAGATTTATAGAGGATGGAACGTCCCGTTGAGCTAGCAACCGACCAGGTGTGCCACGCCATGTGGCCGTGGCTAAACTTAGTCCCGTTGGTGGCTCCAACCGACGATTCCTTACCAACCGGACGCATGCCTCGGCCCGCGTCTCGCCGAATCGACGTGCCAAGATTAGTCCCGCCAGGCGCAACCGGGACTAATGCTCTGAGGGGTCGCGAACGGATGGCCCTTTTTCCACTAGTGCCCGTAGCAGTTGAAGAAAATTATATGATAGCCACTTTTATCTCCTTCTGCCCGCGCAGCTGCTATACATACGAGACATATTTTACGAAAGAGTCGGAGCCTGGCATATCATGTAAGGGTGGAGATTCAAATCGTTCCCCTTTTTTAGCAAGGGATAAATATTCAACCAATACATTTCGTCCATGTCCTCCCATAGATTTTCCCTAAGCCAACTACTCCCTCTGTTTCGAAATATAAGATGTTTTATCTTTATGAAAAAGTTTATCTAGACTCATTTTAGTGTGTAGGTTCACTTCGAATATACACACTAAAAAGGGTCTAGATAAGCTTTTTCACAAAGCTAAAACATCTTATATTTTAAAATAAAGGGAGTAGTTCGTAAGTCTAGAGAGATATTATAACGTTTTTCTTAGGGCATTTACAATGGTAGAGAATGCGGGTCTTCTTTTAGCCCTTCACATAATCTAAAATATAATAAAATAATAATATTTTCTTGCCAAAATATAGTGCATAAATTTTATAAAATCCGACGATGTCAAGTTTGACCAAGTATGTGAAAAAGATACAAACATCTAGAATACCAAATCAATACCATTAGGTTCATCATGATTTATATTTTCATATGGTATATATTTAGTACTATAGATATAGATAATTTTATCAATAAACTTAGTCAAAGTTGATGATGTTTGACTTTTTTAAAAATCATATATGCACTATATTATGGCAAGGAGGGAGTACAATCACTAGTGGAAAAAGGGCCATCCGTTCGCGCCCCCTCGGAGCATTAGTCCCGGCAGCCACCAACCGGACTCACGCTGCACGTGTCCCGCTGGAGCGGCACGGCCGGGCATGCGTCCTGCTGATAGAATACGTTCTGAGCAACCAACCGACTAAAGGTTTGGCCACAGCCACGTGGCGCAGCACGCATTTTAGTCCCTAAGCAGGCTCCAACCGGACGTATTCTCGCCTCTATAAATGCAACGCCCAGCTTCTTTCCGCCCACTGCTGTTTTTCAATGGTGGAAGGTGTGAGGGGTGTGCTAGTTTTTCTCTTCTATGCATGCATTGAAGGTGTTTGATGAAATGTTTGAGTGAAAATCCGCTGAATTTCTCATAGAACAAAAATATAGAAGGTGTCCGAGACGCACTTGAGCTTTCTCCTCTTTATTTCCCTCGATCGAGGTTAGCAATCTTATCTTTTCTAGGTCATTGATACAATTCATGTGTCGGTGTCCTGTTTTTTGATAAACTTACTTATATGATGCAGATGAACGGGAATGGATGTACGCGGTGACCGCGCCAGAAAGAGTCTATATCCAAGGCGTGATAAATTTATCGATGTGGCTACGACAAACAAAGAGAATGGATTTATACGCTGTCCATGTGTTCAATTTTGAACAACAAGGAGTACTCTTCCTAAAATCATTCATGCCACCACCGATTATAAAAGGTTTCATGCCCAACTATAATTGCTGGACCAAGCACGGGGAAAGAGGGGTTATGATGGAAGATGGTGAAGAAGAAGATGATGATAACAACTATCATCATATGTTTCCTGAATGCAGTGATACTTCAATGGAATACAATGGAGAGGAAAGAGGTGAAGAACGGGCATCATATGAGCCGGTTGATGAACTTGGTAGGGTCATTTCTGATGCAAAGCGAGACTGTGAAACAGAAAATGAGAAGTTGAAGTTAGAGGGCATGTTAGAAGATCACAAGAAATTGTTGTACCCAAATTGTGAAGATGGCAGCACAAAGCTCATAGTTTGTGATGTTGTGCCCATATTATGCATGTGTGTGGACATTGGTATGGAGAACAATGTTGCAGGAGGAAGTTTTCCTTTTTGTCGCACGGAAAAGCCCTTTTCCATTTTCTCGAGAAAAATGGGTCGCTTTGTGAAGTAACCACCAAAATGCCGCTTCGTAATGCTACCCCCATTTTCCTAAAATACTAGACCACCTTACATGGACTATCTCCCAACCAGTGGCGGACCCAAGAATTATTCATAGCCTGGGCAAACAATGTAATTTAAGTCTAATGACACTATTTTTTGATCAAATTGCTGTAAAATTAGGCTTGTCGGCCAGCCGGAAGTCGGGTGGTCGCCTGCCAAGTTAGGACGGGATTAGGTCCCCTATGCTCCCAACAGGACATCTCAAACCTTTTCGCCCATCCCGGTAAAAGGACAAATGTCCAATTCCAGAGGGAAGTGGGTCCCGCTTACCTGGTACATGATTCATCGCCCATGATTTTTGTAAAATCATTTTTAGACTCGCAATATGTGGTTTCTTTAGAGATCCAATGCAAGTTCTAACGATGCTCGCCCCTATCTTCATGCACACCGTTCACCATAGTGCCTCACTCACTTGGGTCCGGTTTGTACATAAATAATATCGACACTCACCCCTATCATTAGTGCCGACTGTTTTTCCCCGCTTGGTGTCTCCAACCGACTATGGGATTCATCTTTAGTCCCTGTTGGTGACACCATCCGGGACAAGGTACACGCCAGACGCATATAATGTCGACACGCCATTTTTCCCCGCCATTTTTCTTCTTCCCGCCAGCTTCTTCCCTCCGCTCTCCCGCCATTTCACTATATATATTTAGGGTTGGCCTCCATTGTCATTGCACATCTCCGCACTCATATCTCGCAACCTCATCACTCTTTCACATGGCTTCCACCGTAGCACTAACTCCTGGAGGTGGAGGCGCCGCCGAACTACCTCGCCCGCCCGCCGCCACGTGTCCCCGCTTACCGGATGCCGAGCACCGAGGCGGCTTGCCTCCCCTCCCGTCCCTCTAGGTGGCGCTGGCTCGGATGGCCATCACGAACCACTACTACTCGAGCTCACGCCGAGCAACGGAGGAATCCTGCATGGCATCCCGACTATTTCCGACTTGGGAAGCCTTCTTCGTGGATCGGCGTGAAAGGGCACTCACAGCACGGTGAGGGGCCCACCTCCTCCGAACTTCAACGAGGCCTGCTATGTGGTGGCACGGCCGACTCTCCAGAGCTGCCATGGCTCACGACACGGCCACGACTCTAGCCTCCCGCCCCGCTACTCCTCAAGTCCAAAGCCCACTCGCACTAACCTTCAAGGTTCAACTACTATTCCCGACGATGATAGCGATTTACGGCCATGTATTACGACGATTCAAAGTAGTATTACAGTGTAGGCAGAGCATGACCTAATTATTCCAACATTGCAAAACAAGTTCTACCGATTGTGGCTTAATCTGGCCATGTATCTTAATTTTCAGTTCTTCTACGTAACTTTGTGTTAGTTGTGTTATGTACTTTAATTCCAGCTTCTATCCTAATAAAATTTTCTTTTGCCCATTATTTTCATTCTTTTTTTCCTATTTATTAAAAATGTAAAATGTTTTGAATTACTTATTCAAATCCAAACATTTTTATGTTTAAAGTTTTTCTAAATTCCAATTTGATATTAAAAATATAAGTTAATTCATTTTAAATTGTAAATGGTTCGTATTTTAAATGGTTACATTAATTATTTTTAAAATGTAAAATGGTTTTGAATTATTTATTCAAATCCAAACACTTTTTATGTTTAAAGTTTTTATAAATTCCAAATTAATATTCAAAAATATAAGTTAATTCATTTTAAATGGTTACATTAATTATTTTTTAAAAATAGAAAATGGTTTTGGATTATTTATTCAAATCCATACACTTTTTATGTTTAAAGTTTTTCTAAATTCCAAATTAATATTAAAAAAATTAAGTTAATTCATTTTAAATGGTTACATTAATTATTTTTTAAAAATAGAAAATGGTTTTGGATTATTTATTCAAATCCATACACTTTTTATGTTTAAAGTTTTTCTAAATTCCAAATTGATATTAAAAAATATAAGTTAATTCATTTTAAATTGTAAATGGTTCATATTTTAAATGGTTACATTAATTATTATTTAAAACAGAAAATGGTTTTGAATTATTTATTCAAATCCAAACACTTTTTATGTTTAAAGTTTTTCTAAATTCCAAATTAATATTCAAAAATATAAGTTAATTCATTTTAAATGGTTACATTAATTATTTTTTAAAAATAGAAAATAGTTTTGGATTATTTATTCAAATCCATACACTTTTTATGTTTAAAGTTTTTCTAAATTCCAAATTGATATTAAAAAATATAAGTTAATTCATTTTTAATTGTAAATGGTTCATATTTTAAATGGTTACATTAATTATTTTTTAAAACAAAAAATGGTTTTGAATTATTTATTCAAATCCAAACACTTTTTATGTTTAATTTTTTTCTAAATTCCAAATTAATTATCATTTAAAAAACTATACAAATTTAAACCCCAAAATAAAAAATAAGGCGGGAACAGAGAGAAAATACCTGAAAAAATTTGAAAACAGGGGAATATGTCCCTTGGAGCCACCAACCGACTAAAGACCTCTCGCCAACCCTTGGTCTGAAAATATTGAGATACGTCCGCTGGTGGCTCCAATCGGACGATGCCTTTTAGTCCGGTTGAGCCACCAACCGACTAAAGGCCCTTCGCTTATAATCGACGCTGCCTCTCTTTCTTCCCCATCTCACTTCTCGCTTCACCGACGCTGCATGAACCACCTCGACGCCGCAGTCGCCTGAGCTCGCCGCCACCCACGCTGCTCGTCTGGCCCGCCGCCCGCGTGACTCAATCGCTCGGATTGAAGCTCACCGTGTCGCCTCCGCCGATTCCGGCGCCTCCCGAGCTTGCTCCCGCCACCACCTCGCCGTGTTCCCGTGAGTCATTGATCCTCATGGTGTTCTTCTTTCTCCCTCTCCTCCTGTTACTCTCCCGCTCAAGCCCGACGCCGCCGCCGAGCTCGACGGAGGCGACGCCCGGTGACTAACAAGGAGCGGCGCCGCCACTCTCTTTATCCTCGCATCAAGGCTCTAACGCGCCATCCGCTGGCCAGCGCGTTCGAATATCGCTGCCGCTGCCACGCTCGAGCTCACCGCCGTGATGTCGCCGACGCTACTGTGTTTCGCGTGGCACTGATGTGGTTTAGGGCCCACTGGCCACCTCAAGGTAGGCTGTGGTATAAAATGATCTCAGATGCGGAGGCTGAGTTGGCACCGCCCTTCTGTCAGCCTCATCGCTAGGGGCGCCTGTAAAAACTATTTGCCTTTTTTAATTCCGAAAATGATTTAATATTGTAAAATCAATAACTTATTGTTTATAAGTCGAAAAATACAAATAATATATCAAATTGTTCGTAAAATGAAACCTATCTATCTAACCTATAATCATGCATTGTTCAACAACTTAAATAACAAGTATAATTAGAAGAACAAATGCACCTCTCATATGTTCCGAGTTTCCAGTTAGGGTTTTCACCCCTGAACTCGATTAAATCGTCGAGCATGTCTTAGGTTACATTCCAATGCAAATTAACTTGTCATATCATCATACTTGCTTGATCATTGCATCTATGCCATGTCTTGATTGTTTCCCTTTCTTTTCGGTGTTTCGATTATTAGGTTTATTATTAGTTAGGTATTATTAGGTTTATTAATTACTTTGGTATTATTGGTCTTCGTCCCGTTAGTCAGTCAAGCAAACTTAAAAGCCCTATCTTAGATAAGGAATCATTAATACCCCTTAGGTGCATGTGGGTTCGACGATGTGCCTATATACTACACGGTTTCCTTTTTGTAGCTAGGTTTAGGTTTAGGGTTTCTTCATTTTTATTATTGTGTATATATATTAGGTTTCTATGAATTAGGGTTTATATCTCTCAACACTGCATCTAACTTTCTCCTTTAGCAGCTTTGACTTATTCGTTTTCCACCTATGCGTAAAATATGGACCCACACGCCGAGACGAAAAGGAAGAGTTGATCCAAGGTGTGATCCGTGGTGGAAGAAAATTTAGACGATTAACGCTTCGAACAACTCCGGTGAGGGTGATCATCTTTTACCTAATAGACGACTTGTTTGAGGTTGAAGGTGTTGCCTTCGAGGGAGAAGGCGATGCCTTGTGTAATCGAGAAGACGATCGCCCGCGAGGTGCATGTAATATAATCAATTCATTAATTAATCATCTCGCTATCTATATAGAAATAGTAACGACGATCTTTCTTCTTTTAGCCTCTAGATCAAAGGAATCTACTGAAAAGAGCACGAGGCCCAACCAAAAGTTGCAAGACCATGAGAGGTTCAGATCAAGATGTCAAGACTATAGTTTACTCGGGCCCCGGGTTGTCGCAAAAATTTGTGGCACAATGCGGAGTAATCATAGGGACTTAACCCATCACCATTAGAAATTGAATAGGCCTGGATGCGGATGAAGAGGGAACATGTTTATTTGTCCCTAACCACGCCCAAAGATTTAATGTGGAAGAGGCTCATGGTTAATTTCAAACTACCGAAGATAGAGCTGGATCCAAATGCGGAGGATCCAGATTGAGGACGCTTACAACATGGGAGAGCCATGGAGGCTAAGGTCGTGGAGTGGGCTTTGAAGAAGATGGCCCAAAGGTTTCACCAACTGGAAGAAAAGATTGCACCTTGACTATGTCGTGAAAGAGAAGACTCCCGATTTCAAGAATATTCAGTTTGAGAAGATAAAACCATTCGGCTGAGTTTGTGGAATACAAGACATCGAAAAAGATAAGAAAATGTCCACGAATAAATGTCGCTAACAAGAAGTATCACCATACTATGGGGCAAGGTGGCTACAGGTGGCATTCCTAAGTGGGAGAAACTTGAGGATGAACTCAAGGCGGATAAAAAGATCACCCAGATGCACGATTGGGTAACGCTCAAGGAATTGGTTTTACTAGCATGGGGCACGTTGGACTCCTAAGGGAGGTGTATATATAACATACCATATAAAGAAGACCCTTGCCAATCGAGAGGATCGAAAAAGAAAGAAGGTCAAGAAGATGGGGACTTCATTCCCAATAGATAGAATGATGAGCTCACACTCGCCTTGGAAATAAGGAACATGATGGACTAACACGAGGTACAAGAGGCTCCCAACCATGGAGGACCTGGGTTTCAAGAGAGGAAGAAATATCCGATAGAAGCCACGAGGAGAAAGGACAGGTGGAAGTTGAAGAAGATAGTCGAAGAGCGAATGCGCTTAATTGAAGAACGATTAAAGCAACAACAAGATGAAATTAACGCACTTAAATAGCAAAGTACTATCGGCCCATCTCAAAGAAGACACTGCATTCGATGCTACCGCCTATCGAATAATCGAAAAAGGAAGCAGTGGCTTCCACCGAGGTCCCGGTGATGACAATGGCGATGACGATGATGCACCGACGATCTCTCCTATGGCTACCCAAAGGATGATATCACGTAGATGACACATCATGAAGCCACATGTCAAAGTTGTGAACATATCAATGAAGGTGGAGGTCGGCTATGCCTTACCAATTGGACCCACACCAACTTACCACTGTCGTCCGGTTCTAGAGGGCTACGCTGTTGTCGGCGTGGATGAAAATCATGCCCACCTTTGAGGTTTTGGATCTTCACTACCCTGTAGGTGAAGGGAATGTGACTGTACTGGGAGACGCAAAAAAGGTCACCATTCTATGGCCGAAGGAATGTATCGTTCAAATCACACGCCAAGGCCATCTTCGCCGCTTCCTCACCCGCCTCCAACAGGTCGCCGCCGCCGAGGCAGCCGCCTCGCCGCCTCACCCGGCTCCGTCGCCTCACCAATCTCCGGTGCAGCCATCGCCGCGGGAGCCATCGCTGGAGCCTCAGGATAAAAAGCGTAAGCGTACCGCTACTGTGCATTGTAAGCGATCGCCGAAACGTAAACAAGAGCCTCTTCAAAAGTACCAAAGGTTCCTCCCAAGAGAGCTTATGACCCATCAAGAGGAGATCATGGGCGATCGTTGATGCGGAAACGACAAAGATTTTTCGCTAAGCCGAGGCGGCTAAAGAGCCAGAGTTCCCCAAAGACCAAAGAAGAAAAAGCCAAAGTGTTGAAAATGCTAAAGACTCTTCATCAACCCGAGTCAAAGCTGTCATCGACTATGAGCGTTATATTCTCAAGTCACATGCACAAAAAGCCTCAAGAGCAGATCGATGCAAGCGAGAAATTTGTTGCCCAGCTCGGAGAACAAGCAAAATGCACTTGCGCGCCTCTCAAGGTGATTTCTCAAACCAATGTGGGGTCGAGAAAATATGGAATAAGAGCAAGATGCTCCAGAGGTAGTTGCAATACGAGAAGTCAGCCACGCCAAGGTATGAGTATTGCTCAAGATTATCCCGCTAGAGTTCTTCCTCGTGAGTGAAGTAGCATACAAATACAAGAGCAAACCTCTCTTCAAACTCGAGGAGGTAAACAATCTTCCAACAAAATGCTAAGATTGCATAACTGTACATGCATGCCACAAGGGCCGGGCTAAGCGGATAGTGCTAAGGGTTACAAAAAGCATCATGGGAAAGAAAAGGATGACATGATATCCATTGAATTTGATGAACTATTTCAATTATTCAATCAAGACGCCTTGGACAAATCGATCATCGCTGCCTATTGTCTGTAAGTACTAATTCTGTAATTAATTTATTCTCCACTATATTATTATTTTGTTTATTGCATGTATATAATCATACCGTAATATGCGTAATGAAGATTCTCGAATCGTGAGACAATCTATGACATTGGCTTCATTGATCCATATTGGGTTCATGAAGCTAATCTCAAAATAAGCCCATAGGATACGGAGGATAATATAGTATTACCGCACGCTAAGGTTTCAAGAAACCAAAAGGGAAATACTATTTCCTTACAACTTCGAGTGAGTGTTATTGTCTTGTATACACTTTCTATTTCGCTTACTCGATGTTAAGTATATAATTGATTAGTTATGCATTTGCATCTTCCACTATATTATGTTAATCATTCAACTTGACAAAGGGCGTGTACTAGTCATGGACTCGAAACATAAACCCTTGAGACGTGGAAGGACATGCGATACTTCTCGGTAATTCTAATCATTACGATTAACTATATCGCAACGCTCGTGAATTTTATGATATCAAGTATTTAATAACTTATTTTATTCGTTTTCACGGGCAGCGCTTGGAAACCATTCACCAACAAGGCTAGGGTGTTTGGAAAGAGGAGCTTACATTTCAACCACTAAATGTA
>CP125974.1:49454909-49625370 GCA_030063025.1 Avena longiglumis | reverse complement strand
CGCTAGGCGGTGGCGGTGCGGCTAGGGGGAAGAGGCTGCGCGCGAGGGGGAGGAAGGAGGGTGGGGCCCGGGGAGGCACATCGCGAGGAGGCGTTCTTGGGGTGGGAGGCGGGCATGGGGATCTGGGCAGGTGGTGGGCCACGGGGGACAGGGGGGTTTGTCGGCTGGGCAGGTGGGTTGTGGTGTGTTGGGTTGGGGTGAGTTGGCATTGAGGGATTGGTAGAGGGGAGGGAGAGGGTGAGGTGGCGAGTCGCTATAGGGCGGGGTGATGTGGCCAGCGGGTTGGGTAGTTTAATAGGTAGCTTTAGGAATAGAGGTGGGCCGATTTAAAAATGGGGTGGACGTTCGGGTCTATCCGGCCCGTTCGACTGCCCCGCAAAAACAATATAACCTTTTTATTTAATTTGTAAAGAACTTTTGCAAATAGTTTTATACAAACAAAGTATCCGGCAGCACCCGGGGTTTTGTGTTTGAACAAAGAGGGGCGTTTGGAAAACAAAACAAGTTTATCTGCAAATAGTTTTATGCAAACAATGCATGATGATGACGATGCAATGCACAAATTCAACGCGATTTTCTAGTAGTGGTGTTGCGGGATGCCACAATTCGACACTACTAACAATGGATCTCGCCCTCGAGATCCGCCTCATGGTACCGGAAGGAAGGTCGGTGATCTGAATCTTTCGCGCTTCGTGTAGATCCTCGCGACACCACTAACAAGAGGTCGTTGTCCGTGATCGTCGAGAGGACACTCCGGAACAAAAGGTCGAAGGTAGAGGTATCCACAAATAAAGCCACCCCTAACTCCGATGGAAAGAGGGAACCGATGCATTCTCATCCACTTCAATGTACAAAAGCGAATAGAAGGGGTAGTCGGCATGGGGGCCAATCCATCACGCACCCAAACTATTACTCCGCACAATCAGTAGAAAAGAGTGCAACCATTCTCGAATTAGATCAAGATCTCGACAAGCGAGGTTCGAAACAAAGGAGTGATCTGAGACTACTGCATTGGATGCAGCGTAGATGATGTCGTCGCGTCGGGAAACACCGGAATGCACAAACAAGGAACAAGGAATGGTAATACCGTAGACGGATTCATCAGGCAGCTTGAACACCGGATGGTAGAACACCGTTATCAGAGAAGGAAGCGAAACCCTGAAGGTACGACGGAAACCCAACCACGAGAATTCCTGGACTCGAAGAAAGAGAAGAGAGCGGATTTAAAATGCGTAGAGATAAGAGGAGAATAGCAGAGTGGTAAGGAGTAAAATCAGACCTAATCGTAACTATCAACCGGTTTTGCAAAATAGTTTTTGACACTCTACTTGCCGTTAGCTAGGTTATCCTATAGGTTTGGACTTGTGTATGTCGTATCTGAGCTCGATACCACTCGTAACACCCTCGAGAATAGGACCTATGCAAGTTTGAGCAAAATTCGCCAAACCCGATAGAAACGATTCAAAGGTGCCACCGGGCACTTTCGATGCGGGTGGAAAAGCGGTAATAACATTACACAACAGTCCTCGATGGGACCCTGAGCAGAGATATATAGAAACAGCGACTCAAAGAGTCAAGAATATAGATATAATATACAAAGATCCAAATCACCTTGAAAACGATAGAGCGTCCATACGGACAAGATGCAAATGGGGCTAAGAGCCACGAAGAATAACCAATGGCGTCCATAACCCTGCCGAGGCCAAGCGGAAGGGTAACCACGCTAACGACGTCGATCTCGAACCTTAAACAAAAGGGTGCCGACAAGGCAAAGGAAAAGAAGGAGCGTCGATCGAGGCGATACACGGCGAGGCTAGAATTCGGCGGTCCTCGCCTACATAGGTATGGTGGACTGAGCGGCAGCGGCAGCATGCACTAAACAACCTATAGAGACTCGATACAACGGGCGGTTATCAGAGGGGGATGAGAATGACCTATCCGGATCCAACCTGAAGCTAACACCAAACAAACCCATCCTGGTGTTTCCCCCTCGAGACCAAACGAGGAAGTCAACCGAGGAACTCACACCGTTGGCAGTTTTAATTATTCAGTTATCGTTGCAGCTATTACTAGTCAAATATAGATAATCGTCCTGATAAAGTAAGCAGTGGTCACTTTCAGTTAATCATTCCGTTATAGTTGTAGCACTTACTAATCAGATAGGCATAGCATGAGATAACCCTCGAACCCAGCAGATGTTGGTACTTTTATTCAGCCATTCCGTTGTAGTTGCAATACTTACTAGTCAGGTACAATGGTCGCAAGCGACACTCCAAACAAGCAATTGTGGGCAGTATTATTTAGCCATTCCATTATAGTGAAGCTGATTACTAGTCATTATAAAGTCAAATTTATAGCAATAAACTTTAGTTATGCTTGTCTATGATCGAGATACTGTGCTCCAAGTCGTCCATATCCGCGGACACGGCTTTCAGAAAGTTTTACCCGCCGGGTGCACCAATAGCAACACACTCGATCAACCTCGGAAAAACCAAATCAAAACCCAACGAGGCTTTCACGGTGAACAATCACAGGATTCAGAAATATTTGAGGCCACCCATTGAGTAGATCCCATAGCGGGTAAGCAAGCTCGAGACGGACTCAAGGTTTGCGTCAATGGCTGCATCGGTAGGAACCGAAAGTGTGGCTGGGCTTGTCGATACCCGGCGTAATCACTCCGCTTACCTAAACGATGCAGTGTGCTCCTCGCACAATTTAAATAAAGTAGCATGGCATAATGCAGGATCGTAAATAAAACCTCAAACTAGTTTGTGGCCCCAAGAAATAAGACTGAATCAAGCTCGCTCGGGGGTCCCATATACCTCCCGGATGTGGATAGCGCGATAAATCAAGGAACAGGTATCAAGTACTCGGGGTCTTACGGGACACAAGTGGGCGTTCGGAAACCAAATATTTTCTATCACCCACCGATGCCTCTGCTTATTTCAATTTTAGTTGTTAAACAGAAATTAAATTGACGATAAGTAAAACTATGATCATCTCCAACATCAACATGCGGCAATACATCAAATCGTGGCCTTGAGCGACACAAACACTTGAGCAAGCGACTACGACGCGCAAGTCCAACTATCTACCAAACAACAGGTAATAGGGTGTGTCCAAGGCAATATGAGGCTGCAGGGAATATCCAGGGAACGGAAAACTAGAGCATCGCAATACAGATAGCAATAGATCGACAGGAGGGAATAAATACTATAAAAGTAAGATAGGTAGAAAGGGGGAGATGCTCGCCTGAAAACATTGTCGAAGGGTTCAACCGAAGATCGGGTCGACACTCGCATCAACTCAACGGCCTTATCCGCGAAGAAGCAAAACACTAGAAGAAACACCGGGTGCAATATTTAATACGACGGCAGAAGATCGGCATGATGCATGTATGATGCATGGCA
This sequence comes from Avena longiglumis, assembly GCA_030063025.1. Lineage (NCBI taxonomy): Eukaryota > Viridiplantae > Streptophyta > Magnoliopsida > Poales > Poaceae > Avena > Avena longiglumis. The sequence continues at coordinate 49,621,960 of CP125974.1, read as the reverse complement.
TGGCAAGGTGCGATGCAATTAGGTCAGATTAGGCGGAACCGGGGTCCCGACATTATTTAAACGGTGCAAGTTGTTTATCTACCCCGCAATTTAATTGTTGCTTAACAAGCCAGAATATATCACCGGTTTGCTACACAAGTTTAAATGAGGCCAATATAAGGCTAGATTTGCCCGCATATGGGCCCCATATTTAATTATTAGGTGAATCGGCATAAGGCCCCCAAACCACAGATATGCATGCGAGATGACAATTAAATATGCAACAAGTTGTTATGTTATAAAATAGGGTTCGAGGAAAAGGGGTCACACATCAGAGGGGGCTCGACGATCTTGGGTTCCGGGGTTCGGGGTCGGTCTCAGGGTTCAGGGTTCGGCGAGGTCGTTCTCGGACTCAGGGGTAGGTCTTGGCGCATCCGGGGTCTTCGGGTCATGTTGTCGGTCATGGCGTTCGGGACGAAGCACTTGTCGCATCGGGGTTAGGTCTTCGGAATCAGGGCCTCGACGCCTTTGGATCCAGAAACTTGACGTCCGCGGTCTTCGGTCCTGGGTAGAGGTACTTGGCGTTCCAGAGCCACCGGATGACCTTGACTGATATAGTCCTCGCCTACATAGCTTCGGCCCCTTATACCGGTCTTGTCGCGAGTCACCGACGATCTTGTCGAGAAGAACCACAGGCACGAGAGCCACTGCAGAACTTGGCACAAAGCACCTGCAGGCCAGCCACGCATAAACAAGGCCCACCGGCGACACGGCGGAGGACAACACGGAGGCGCGGGGTCCACAGGTCGGGTGGAGGTGTCGCGTGGCGAGTGGATGCTGCGCGCCTGACGGAGGAGGGACCGCTGATGCGGCGGCCGGGCGTCGCGGTCGCCACAGCGGCGCAGCGAGGTTCTGGCGGCCGGAGGAGGACGCTTGGCGGCGCAGAGGCGGCAGCGAGGCGGCGGCGTCTTGTGCGCGGAAGGCAGCGGAAGGGCCTGGGCGAGGCTGGGCGAGGCGGAGCGGATGGCGCCTTGGTCGAGAGGGCTCAGGCGGCCTGGCGCGGGAGACGGAGGCAGCCGGCCGCGCCGCGGGTCGGCGGGAAGGCGGCTCGACGGCAGGACAGACTTGGCCGGCGGCGTAGGGAGGCAGAGCGGCGGCGAGGCGGTAGGGCTCTGGCGGAAGGCGCTGGAGGTCGAGGCAGCGTCGTGGCGAAGCTCGGCGTGTCCACCGGCGACAGCGGCAGCGGGCGCGGGAGCGCGGAGCTTAGGCGGCGCGGGCTGCGGAGGTTGTGAGGTGAGGCGAAGCGGCAGCGCGGGGCTCTGGCGAAGCGGCGGCCTTGTGGCGCCTTGCCCGTCGTGAGCCGAGGCAGCTGTTGGCGAGATGGGCAGGCGGCTTCCATGGCGTCTTGTGGAAGCGGCTGCAGCATGAGCGGGCCAGGCGGAGCCGTGGCAGACGCGGGAGGCGGCCTCGAGGCGAGGGCGGCGTGGCGGCGGGCCTGGCGAGGCAGCGCGCAGGGAGGAGCTGGGACGCCGGTGAGGAGGGTGGGCGGAGGCGAAGGGGCGGAGAGGTTGCAGAGAGGAGGCGGTGCTGGCCGGGAGGAGCTCGCCGGTGGGAGCTTGGGGAAGGGAGGCAGGCGCTAGGCGGTGGCGGTGCGGCTAGGGGGAAGAGGCTGCGCGCGAGGGGGAGGAAGGAGGGTGGGGCCCGGGGAGGCACATCGCACGCGAGGGAGGGCGTTACTGGGGTGGGAGACGCGGGGCATGGGGATCTGGGCAGGTGGTGGGCCACGGGGGGGGACAGGGGGGTTTGTCGGCTGGGCAGGTGGGTTGTGGTGTGTTGGGTTGGGGTGAGTTGGCATTGAGGGATTGGTAGAGGGGAGGGAGAGGGTGAGGTGGCGAGTCGCTATAGGGCGGGGTGATGTGGCCAGCGGGTTGGGTAGTTTAATAGGTAGCTTTAGGAATAGAGGTGGGCCGATTTAAAAATGGGGTAGACGTTCGGGTCTATCCGGCCCGTTCGACTGCCCCGCAAAAACAATATAACCTTTTTATTTAATTTGTAAAGAACTTTTGCAAATAGTTTTATACAAAGTATCCGGCAACACCCGGGGTTTTGTGTTTGAACAAAGAGGGGCGTTTGGAAAACAAAACAAGTTTATCTGCAAATAGTTTTATGCAAACAATGCATGATGATGACGATGCAATGCACAAATTCAACGCGATTTTCTAGTAGTGGTTTTGCGGGATGCCACATCTGTCCTCCCTCTCCCTCTGCGAGGTGGGCGGCCGCTGCTGCTAGGTGGGCGGTGGGTGTGCAGCGGCTGCTGCTAGGTGCCGCGCGCGTGCAGGCAGGAAAGAGAGGAGGAGATGGGCTTCGGCCCAGGGAGAAAGGGAGAGATATATTTTTTCTACTGAAATGTTTTCTATTTCCATTTTGTGTTTTCTAGTTGTATTTTCAATTTATTTTCTGTTTTTGAATAGGCTCAAAATACAAGATACCTTTATAAAACATTTGAAAACACTAAGGGGCCCTTTATACTATTTGGGCTCCAAACACTTTGAGGTTTTCAAAATTCTAAAGCCATTTGAATTGATTTCAAAGAAGGAGGGAAACTAGGGTTTAGGGTCACCCGCGGGGATTTTTTAATGTAATGCAAAAAAAACTATGTGTTTCGTTTCATTTGTACAAAGAGGGTTTAGGGCCATCCGTTCGCGCCCCCTCAGAGCATTAGTTCCGGTTGCGACTAATGCTACAGCGTCGATTCGGCGAACGCAGTGCGTGGGAGCGCCTAAAGCGGCTGATCGGCTCGGGAAAAGGGATGTCGGTGGCGGTTCCGCGGGACAAGCGAGCTTGCGAGGACACGTGGGGCGGGTGTATTGTGGCAAGAGAGAGGCAGAAGCTCTATTTGCTCGGTATTCGGTTAGCAGCGCCGAGAAAGCGCCGAGAAACATCGGATAGACGGTGGAATCGTGAAAGGGTAAGACACCGAATTGTCTTGGAAAAGGGCCAACGTTTACTGTAGATATGCACCACATCTATAGTATCAAGCCGCCACCGCCGGTGCCGGCAACGCACAGGCAAGGCCCGGTGGCCTGCCCTGACAGCGCAGCGACGAGGGGAAGGTGAGGAGAGGGGGAGGAGGCGGCGGAAATGGGAGTTCCCCTGTTCGCTCACGCGTGGGCGAGACATGGGCGAAGGGGTCGCGCGGTCAAAACCATTGTGTTCGACGTAGGAAAGCTCGGTCTGGCTCGGTCGCGCGTAAATCTTCCCATGAAATTGCATGCAAAGTGACCATCTTGCCGTAGGAAAGCTCGGCCTGGCTCGGTCTAAGCCGTAGGAAAGCTCGGTCCGAAATTTCCGAGCCCGAGCCAGGTGCCGCCGCTGGCGAGCCACAAAAAGAGCTCGGCCCTGTGGCATCCCGCAAAACCACTACTAGAAAATCGCGTTGTTTTTGTGCATTGCATTTGAACATCGTCATCATCATGCATTTGTTTTCCTGAAACTATTTTCAACAAGCCTAATTTTTGTTTTCTAAAATTAACCTTCTTCTATTTCGAAACAAAGTTTAATAATTATCTGCTAAATTATTTAACTAAAAATTATTTGCTAAAAGATTTCAGACAAAACAAAACAAATAAGTATCTTACAAAATAATAAAACCTAAAACCTAGACCCTTTTCTACCTAGTCCTAATCTACCCAGCCCCCCCCACCTCCTCCCCACAATCCCTCCCTCCACCTCACCTTCCCTCCACCTCATCACACCCACTGCCACCTCACCAATCCACCACCACCTCCTGCACCCGGTCCCACCCAGCCCCTCCTCCACAGCCCCAGACACACACCGCACCCTCTCTCTTCCTGGCCCCGGGCTTGCCTCCAGCCGTCCCACTCGCTCCCTGCTCACAGGCCCCACCCCGCCCCTTCCCCGCCTCCCACCTACCCCATCCTTCCTCTCTCCCGTCCTCCTCCTTCCTCTCGGGAGGCGGCCGCCCGTGTTCCGCCCGCCCGCCGCCTTCCGCCTCATGGTTCGGCCTCCCCAACGTTCACCGCCACCAGGCCTCCTCCTCTGCGTCCTCCATGCCCCGACCTCGAGCCTCCTCGCCGGCGAGGCGCCCTCTTCCTCCCCTCCTCGGCTCCGCCACCGGCCTCCCCCTGGCCCGCGCGCCGCTCCTCCGTCGGGCCCTCCCCTACGACCCCGGGCCCGCCTGCACCAGCTCGCCGCCGCCGCCGTCCTTCGACCACCGCGCGCGTGCCCCGGCCTCGTCATCTCCGACCTCACCCCGCTCACCGCCCCGGCGCCATCTCCTCTCCCCGTCGTGCGGCCCGCTTCCCAGGCTCCCCCACGGCGCGGCTTGCCTCCGTCTGCCGCCCGGCGCCTGGCTCGGCCGCAGCGCCGTCGCCTCCGCCGCGGTGTCCTCCCTGCGACCCCGCCGGTCCTCCTCTCTAGCCTCGTGTCGCCGCCCCGACAGGACCGCCCTTCGTCGGCAGCAGAGCGCCGCGCCCCCTCACCAAGCGTCGGCCGCCTGCAAGCTCCCAGACCGCCTCTCTGCCCTGCGTCGGTGCCGCCGGACTCCGTCTCCGGTTGCTCGTCACCGGCCCCGTCTCTGCTGTGTGCGGTGCATCTGTCCAGGCACGCCTAGATGTTTTAGCGAGACCTTCAGAAAACATCCGTGTTTGCTGCCTAGTTCAACGCCTGTGGAGTTTACCTAACGCCAAGATCTGCTTCCGCTACACGAACCGAGGTCGTACCCCGGAGTTCTCCATCATGGGTGACAAGGTCGTCGACTTGGACACGTGTCCCCAGGAATTGAGGATCTTTGATCCGGAACGACAACTACTCCTTCCCGGACGCCGAGCTCGCCGAGAACCCGGACGGTAAGGACACCGACGCAGAACACGAATTTCGCCACCTTGAACGCCATGACCGTCTACACGGACCCGAAGACGCCGTGACCCGGACGCCAAGATCTCCGCGCGAGACGACAAGACCGACAACATGGCCCGACTACTGCGGATGCGACAAGATCTACTTCTGTTGTCCGAGACCGATCCCGTCGAACCCTGAACCCTGAGACCGAACCCCGAACCCCGGAACCAAGATCGTCCGACCCCTAATGTGTGATTCCCTTCCCGAGCCCTATTTTATAAAATGAAATATAAATTGTTGCATATTAAATTGTCATATTCGCATGCATATTGTCATGTGGTTTGGGGGCATTATGCCGATTCACCTCATAATTAAATATGGGGCCCATATGCGGGCAAATCTAGTCTTATATTGGCCTCATTTAAATTTGTGTAGCGAACCGGTGCTATATTTTTGCCATGTTAAGACAACATCTAAATTGCAGGGTATCTAAACAACTAGAACCATATATTTAATTGTCGGGACCCCCGGTTCCGCTTAATATTGCCTAATTGCACCGCACCTTTGCCATGTCATACATCATACATGCATCATGCTCGATCTTCTGCCGTAGTATTAAATAGTGCATCCGGTGTTTATTCTAGTGTTTTGCTTCTTCGCGGATAAGGCCGTTGAGTTGATGTGAGCTTCGCCCCGATCTTCGGTTGAACCTTCGACAATGTTTTCAGGCGAGCATCTCCCCCTTTCTACCTATCTTACTTTTATAGTATTTATTCCCTCCTGTTGACTATTGCTATCTGTGTTGCGATGCTCTAGTTTTCGTACCCGTGGTATCCCTTGCAGCCTTATATTGCCATGGACACCTCCTATTACCTGTTGTTTGGTAGATAGTTGGACCTGCGCGTCGTAGTCGCTTGCTCAAGTGCTGTTGCGTGTCGCCAAGTACCACAGTTGTTGGAGTATTGCCGCATGTTTAAGGTTGGAGATGATCATGGCTTTCATTATCGTTTACTTTAATTACTGTTTAACAACTAAAATTGAAGTAGGTAAGCAGAGGCACAGGTGGGCAATAGATGTTATTTGGTTGTTAACCGTCCACTTGTGTCCCGTGGACCCGAGTTCTTGACACTGTTCGAGATCGAGCGCGCTAACCACATGTGGGATGTATGGGCACCCCTTCGATTTAGTACCTGATTTCAAAGTACTGTACTGGGGGCCACAACTAGTTTGAGGTTTATTTACTATCACACCTATGCCATGATTTGCTTTATTTACGATTGTGAGGAGCACCTTTATCTTGTTAGGATCGGGACACGTTTTGGCTGTCGACAAGCCCGATTTGGGTCCCCGATCGTTGACCGTCCACCCAAACCTGAGTCCATCTCGGAGACCGGCCGACTTTGCTATGGGTAGACTTAGTGGGGTGGCCCGTGCTTGCTTTGGGTGCAGGAAGCGTCATGACTTAGGCCCGCCGACATACCGATGGGTGTATGTTAACCGATCCGCAAAAGGGTCGAAGTGCGTGTGGATACTTTGGTGCACCCTGCGGTTTAATCTTTTCGAGAAGCCGTGTATGCGGTTATGGACGACTTAGAGCACAGTGCTTGATCATAGACAACTATAACTAAAGTTCTTTGTTATAACTTGACTTGTATCCGATATGACTAGTCGGCTTCACTACAACGGAATGGCTAAATAAAAGTACCAACAAGCTGCTGGGTTTGGGGTTATCTCATGCTAATTGTATCGACTAGTAAGTGTTGCAACTATCACGGAATGGTTAACTAAAAGTGCCACTTATTCTATCGGGATGACTATCTTTACGACTAGTAATTCGCAGCGATAAGCGAATAAATAAAGCGCCAAAGGTGTGAGTTCCTCGGTTGACTTCTCGTTTGGTCTCGAGAAATACCGGGATGGGTATGTTTGGTGGTGATATCAGGTTGGTTCGAATAGGTCTTTCTTACCTCTCGATAGCGGTGATATCGAGTCTCTATAGGTTGTTCTAGTGCATCTTTAGCTGCTTGATCCACCATACCTATGTGGCGAGGACCGATTCTAGCCCTCGCCGTGTCTTGGCCTCGATCTTGACCGCTCTCTCTTTTCCTTTGCCCTTTGTGGGCACCCTTTTGTTTAGCAGGTTTTGAGATCGGCGTCGTTAGCGGGTTACCCTTACGGCTTTGGGCGGGAGTTATGGGCGCCATTGGTTATTCTTGAGGGCTCTTAGCCCCATTTGCATCTTGTCCGTGGACGCTCTATCATTTTCAAGGTGATTTGGATCTTTGTATATTATATGTATTCTTGACTCATTGAGTCATTGCTATATATATATACGTGTTATGGGTCCCATCGAGGACTGTTGTGTAATGTTATTACTCGTTTTCCACCCGCGAAAGTGCTGGTGAGCACCTTTGAATCGTTTCTGCGGGTTTGGCGGGAATCGCTGAAACTTGCATTGGGTCGATACGAGGGTGTTCTGAGTGGTATCGAGAGCTCAGCGATTCACGATACCCCTAAGTCCAGCTGTAGGATAACCTCGTCCTCGTCGCCGTCTTATTTGTCCTCGCTGGACCCGGCCGCGAAGCGCTTCACGGTGGATACTCATCGGAGGAGGTGTCCTCCTCAGACCTCCTCCTCGTCGGAGGATTCGGCCGTCCCGAGACGGCGTCGTCGCTGCTCTTCACCTCCGGTTCCCGTCGAAGAAGGCTGAGCCCTCCTGGCCGTCGGTCGAGGACGCGTCGTCCCTCCGACCAAGCGGCGAAATCCCAATCCTCTCGTCCCACCATTGTGGGGCGAGAGTGTCATCTTGCCCGCCGTGGGGAGTGCTCGGCGTCGGCTCCCGTCGCTAATGGTGTTGGAGGACTGGGAGGCAGGCGGAAGAAGAGGAGGCCATGGCGGAGGAAGAGGTTTTTCAGGAGGAAGAGGTTTTTGGCTCTTGGAGGAAGATGGGGACTGCGAACTGCTCGGATGAATTTAAATAAGGGAATAGTGGGAGGCGGTTGAATGCCATAGATTTCCCAATGTGCGCCAAAATCGTCAAATCATGCGCTGCGAAGGAGTTGAGAAGACAGGCATCATGATGAGGGTGGCATGGCGATTCTGCTTCTGCAGCGTAACCCGATGTGAAGAAAAAAAAAAGGGAAAGAAAACATCGCGAGTGGTTTTGGAATTATTATTGCCAAAACCGAGGGCATGTTATCGCCATATTTTGGCTAAAGGAGGAGATGGGCCGTAATCAAGATGGGCTTGGAAGATACATTATCTGTGACGTGTTGTTGAATCGACCTTCTTGGCGTGGATTTGGGCTAAATTGCCCGTGTATTTGTATATTGTAGTAGATTCCGTTTCAGTTTAGGTAAAAGATAGAGTTGTAGAGTTATTCCAAAGATAGAAAGTCTCCGCACTATAAATATGTACCTAAGGTTATCAAGAAAAAGAGGACAATCACGTTCACAACAAACACAATCTCGGCGCGCCATACCTTGTTTCTAGGGTTTCTTTCGGGTAAGTGTCATCTTTGCCTAGATCGCATCTTGCGATCTAGGCGATATTGCTTATGCGTTATTTGGTGTTACTCGTACTGAAGCCTTGTTGATGGCGAGTAATACTATTATCGTAGATTTGTTTAGGTTAGCATCGGTACTTTTCGCTATGATTGTTGAAGTTATGCTACCTCTAGTTACCTCGCTACCTTTGCACCTTTTCCCGGGTGCGAGGGTAGCATCTTTCTTGATCTTTATTTAGTTGTCTCGATCTGTTATAGTTATGCCTTGTTCTCCAAGGTTTAGTTTGATATCCACGCAGTCAGGCCTTGCAAACGGGTTGAACGATCCAGTAGTACGTAAGGATATGGTTTGCTAGTTCGAGAGGAGTTGTTCCGGTAATTGACTTTACGTTGGTTGTTAGGCCTCCTCTAGGGGTAGTTTTCTATCATCTTTTGTATCTGTCAGTCTCAATTACGTGTAGGACGTTCCAGTTACGTGGTGAAAACGATAAACTGTCGTAGATCGATTTAACTTGTAATGATGAAGCAAAACCCCATGTTATCGTAGATCTAATGCAGAACCATGGGATAATCGGCTCTAGGAGCCGATTCACGAGAAACACAGGAGCAGTCACGGCTCGAATTTCACGATACTTGTTTACCATGCAGAAATCAATCGAAGCAATCCTTCACCTTCGACCAGGTATAGGTCAGGTGGCATCTCGAACCAAGCGGGGCGTGTGCGGAGTTTTGCGGCCGTTGCCCGAGGACCCAGCCCACCAGCAGTTAGGAGCCTCCGGCTCTTCGTGTTGCTCGTCGCTGCTTTCGCCGGTGGGTTTGAGCAACACATTCAGCACGCCAGTGGGACCTTCAACATCTGCATCAACATCCGAAGCTGAGAGATGGGGATAGACCGATCACGTCTGACGAGCACTGAGGAGCACAAGGCGATGATGACATCAAAGCTCTCTTGAAGCCGATCTCATCGGCTCTTTGAGAGGACTCGTAAGCATGGCATCGGTGGAAAGGGTTCTCACCGAGGGTGCTCTTGATGAGGTGGATCTGCATTTCCTTCAGAGGCGCGCAGAGCTCTGCAGGAAGTCAACTACATGGTGGCGCATTCTCTTCACCGCCATTCGAGAGCAGTGAGCGCTTTCGGCGGATCGCGATTCGCGTAGTTCAGCGATCATGAAGCGTCGATACTCTCCGTCGGGGCCTACTCGGGACTCACCAGGAGAAAGAACACTCGAGCCAGGCCACGCTGCCATTCACACTTGCAGCTCCGGAGCCACGAGGCAGCGTCGTCGTCTACAAGGTCGGAGGCGACCAGGCGATTGCCGATTCTGTTTGAGCCACCTAAAGAAATCCCACATGGATATGTGTGCACCCTCGTGCGGACTGCAATAACGACACGCACCAACGATTGCGACGCAGGGATTTCTGCGGCGAGTTCTGGGCGAGGCTTGAGGCGGCGTTCGAGCAGCGATATCAGGATGGGCCGACAAACAGCGTGGCTAGCCAAGTATGCCAGGAGCAGTCATGAGAATCTAGCCCCTACAGCTCATACAGTGGAGCAAATCCGTACCATCTTGAGAGACCAGTTCGGTTTCGTGCCGAAGAGAAGGACAATCGGCTATTCAAAGCCGTACCCCAACGAGTTTGACCTGATTCCGCTGCCACCCAAGTATCGGCTCCCTGAGTTCTCAAGGTTTAGCGGATCAGAAGGGTCGAGCTCGATCGAGCACGTGAGCCGATACCGCACGATTAGGCATGATTTCAGCGTCGGATCGGTTGCGTAAGGTTCTTTGCGCAATCTCGGCGAGACCAGCATTTGGGTGGTACACCTCTGCCACGATTCGATTCAGACACAGGAAGCAACCGGAAGAAGTTCCACATTCAGTATCATTCGAGGCTACGAGGTGGCATTGCGGACTGCACAGCGTGCGGCAAGCGAGGAAAGCGTAGCCGAATACATCCAGCGCTTCAGGACTGTCAAGAACCGATGTTACTCAGCTCGTTTAGCTGAAAAATAAGCAGTCGATCTGGCAGTGTTGGGTCTCTCAGCACCCATCAAGGATCTGGCTTTCCAAGTAGAGTACAACTCATTGGCGCATGGCCCGAAGCGGCGATGTATGAACAGCGCCACCCTGAGTTGTACCAAGACAAGTTCCAACGTCCGATAGGCCTGGTCGATACAGAAGAAGAAGATCCTACACAAGACCAGGAGGTGGCCGTGGCTGAATGGGCTCGGGGGGCAGATCCTGTATCCTGCAAATGGGTGAAACAGCAAGGGCCTGCAAAAGGGTTCGACTTCGATTTGAGCAAAGCTGAGTAGATATTCGATTTACTGCTGAAAGAAAAACAGCTGAAGTTACCTGAAGGCCACAAAATCCCTACGGCTCAAGAGATGAACGGAAGACCATACTGTAAGTGGCATCACTCGTTCACCCACACCACCAATGAGCAAAACTACGCCACAGATCAAGCGGCGATAGAACAAACCATCGATCCTTAGGCGATTCGCCATGAAAGTGGACACAAACCCATTTCCAGCGTCAACATGGTAGAAACAGTCACTCCACGAGGCGTCGGCTGGATTTCTCGTTCGATGTTAATATGGCGGGATCCGGTACCACCATGGCACGTACAAGGAGGAAGGCGGTCGCTATCGGGCAAAGAAGAGGAGGCTGGTCGGCGGCAGCCCAGATCGATGGCGGTATTTAAGCGAGGAACGGTGAGGCGTTCGATATCAGAAGCCACATTCCACGCATCTCCTTAACAAGTATGAGCGTCAGTATGACCGACGTCGCCGGCGCGATGGAGACGATGAAGGATATGAGCACCTCGCTAGGGGACCGTCAAAAGAAAAGGAGGGCGCAGATAAACATTGGGATTGTCCTTTCTTCAAGTATTGCTGGGATGCGGGAATGAGCCGATTGCCTACAATCGATAACTGCCCGGAATGTGGACAGCAGAAGGAGGACACGGGGCCAGTTTCAGTGTTCAAGCGTCTAGGGCCTCTCCCACCTCAGAGCTGTTATAGGGAGTCCGCTCGAGCCAAAGATCTCGAGGAGCCAATGGATGACAAAGAAGAAGACATATATCACCGTCCAAGGTGGTGTCCCGATGGGCTCAGACACACCCAAAAGCGTAGAGTTCAGCGACTGCGTAACTTGGAGGAAGCCGAAGCACAGTACCTCCATGCTTTAAGGAAAGTACGGCCCGATCTGGCCGTTAAAATTCGGCAGACCTTGGAAACAGAAGATCGCCCGAAAAGGAAAGAGTGGCGCCCAAACGGTAAAGCCGATGCAAAGACATCGGTGGCACAAACATGGTGTTCATACTTCGCCGAGTTCTGCGCGCCAGAACCAACGAGCTACCGATGTACGGTTGATTTGGCCCACGGCGGTTATCTTTGAAGCCACGTGAGAAGGCTACAAACATCGAAAGCCTGTACCTACGAGGTTACATCAATGGGCAGCCTGTCGAGAAGATGTTGGTGGACACCGACCGGCGATCAATATAATGCCATACTCCATGCTACGGCGTTTGGGGCGCTCACGCGCAGATCTAATCAAAACCAACGTCACGTTAAGCGACTTAGCGGCCGGTCTTGAAGCATAAAGGCGTCTTGAGCGTGGATCGGCGTGGGCAGAAAAACCATCCCACGTCATTCTTAAATGTGGACAGCAAAAGCACCTCTGCTGTTTTGCTAGGAGAGATTGGATTCACGCTAATTGCTGCATTCCATCCACGATGCACCGATTGCTATCTGATGGGATGGAGATGAGGTGGAGGTCATTCGTGCGATGATTCTATCGAGATCTCCGGTGGCATGAACATCCAGGAAGCGAAGACCAAGAGCCGATCTCTGGAATCGGTCTAGGCTGTAGGCGCATTGGAGCTACAAAAAGCGGGGTGAGGCTGGTCTTATCCAGCGGCACGAAGTAGCAAAGTCCACGATCGTACGTGGTACGGCCGATCCCTGCGATCGGCCACAAAAAATAAAAAGCAGCAATCTTACGACAAGCAGATCATGTAGTCGTAGCAGGGAGATTCCCTGCCATTGTAAAACACAAATAAGGTGTAAACCGTCCTTGACTAATGCAATCAAAAAGGGGGCCGATTCAGGCAATCGGCCCAAATTATTTTTGTTATCCTCACCTACTGTTTGCCCTGTGTTTAGCATCGATTTAACAGGTGACGGAAAGCTAGGGTATGGGTTTACATCCGATGAACTAGAGGAAATCGACATCGGTCACAGGGATAAGCCCGACCAACATTTATCGGCAGAAGTTAGATCCAGTCTGCGGGATCCGATGATAGCTCTGTTGAAAGAATATCCGAGCCGCTGGGACTATCTGAGAGATGCTGGATTAGACAGAGCATCATTGAGCATCGACTCCGCTTAAAAAAGTTTTGGCCATTCGGCCGAAAACGACAGATGAAGGCGAAATTTTGGAAGAAGTCAAGAAGGAGGTCGAGAAAATGTTGGCAGCCAAGTTAATCAGGCCATGCGGTATCTTTGGTGGATTTCTAGTATCGTACCTGTAGAGAAAAAGGATGGCCGCTGGCGTGTTGCCATAGATTTTCGGGACCTCAATAGAGCTACTCCAAAGGATGAGTATCCGATGCCGGTAGCAGAAACGTTAATCAACGCAGCGGCTGGTCACAAGATCTTGAGCTTCATGGATGGAAATTCCGGTTACAATCAAATTATTATGGCTCCGGAAGATATACACAAGACTGCATTCAGAGTCCCAGGTTCGGTGGGGTTGTTTGAATATGTAGTCATGACATTTGGACTGAAGAATGCCGGCGCCACGTACCAAAGAGCCATGAATTACATTTTCCATGATCTGATCGGCAAGCTGGTGGAAATTTACATCGATGACGTGGTGGTCAAGTCTGCCTTACAAGGACACTTGGGACGATCTGCAGCGTCTGGACGAACAATAAAATTGACTACGGATGAATCCAAAGAAATGTGCCTTGAGTAACGGCGGTCAGTTCTTGGGTTTTGGTCCATGAAGCGGAATTGAGATCGGCTGAAAAGTCGAGGCCGGTCGAACAATGAAGCCACCACCACGAAGAAAGAACTGCAGTCTCTCATCGGCAAGATCAACCGTCGGAAGATTCATCTCAATCTGTCGGGAAGAATAGAGCCGTTCATGGGACGGTGAAAATTAAATCGTGAGGAATTCAGCAGGGGCGAGAACAACAACGAGCCTTGACGAGATCAAAGAATATCAGCGAAGGCGCGGTGTTGGTTCCACCCCAACCGGATAAACCATTCTACATTTACTTGTCGATGGCGACCGTCCATCGCCTCGTCGATGGTGGTGCAAGTTCACGATGGGCTGGGCGAGTCGTATTTTACATCAGCGAAGGATCTTTGGATCACGAGACAAGGTATCTGAGATCGACAAGTTGTGCCTCTTTTGTTTTCACTGCACCAAGCTGCATACATTTTGCTATCAGCGGAGATTGTCATCATATGCAAATCAGATGTCATAAAGCACATCTTTGTCGGCTCCTATGTTGAAAGGCCGGTGGGCAAATGGATGTTTGCATTATCGAGTTTGACATCCGGTACCAACCCGCAGCGGTTAAAGGGTCGAGCATTGGCCGACCTTATCGCTGAAAGGATCAACACTAATATAGCGACCTTGTCTATCTGGCGTGGGCTATGTTTTTCGATGGATCGGTTTGTGACGATGGAGTGCGGCATCGGCATGCTACTCGTGTCCCGAGTAACATTTTCCTTCTCCATCAGGTTATCGAACCTCGCACCAACAACGTCGGCGAGTATGAGGCGATCGCAAGGAATGGAGTTGCTCATCGAAGCTGGAGAAGAAGCAGTGGAAATTTTTGGAGACTCCAAGTTGGTGATTTCTCAACTCACGGAGGAATACAAGTGCGAGAGCGAGTCGCTCTTCCCATTATGGCTGCAATGCCACGAGCTGATGGCACAGTTCGGTACATAAACTTCACACGGATCGCGATCGCAGAATACCGAGGCGAATGATCTTGCACAATTGCTTGAGCTACAAGGATGTAGAGGGAGCCGATGTTCGTCTGATTCTGGAAGCAGATGATCGGAGAGCCGATATCTTCAATTACTTGAAGGATTCGCCTCGGGAACCTAAGCGGATAAGGTACAAGGCCATGAAGTATGTGCTTATCGGGGCGACATATTTTACTGAGACTCGGAGGGTTATTGCTCAAATGTCTGGGGACAAACGAGGCCAATCGGCTCCTACACGAGGTACGAAGGCGCTGTGGAACTCACCAATCGGCTCACAAGATGAAATGGTTGATTAGGCGATCGAGGTTTTATTGTCCCACCATGCTTGAGGACTGCTTCAAGTACTACAAAGGGTGTCAAGCATGTCAGAAATTTGGGAAAATTCAGATGGTACCCGCGTCAGCAATGAACCCCATCATCAAACCTTGGCCGTTCCGAGGTTGGGGCATGGATATGATTGGCAAGATCAATCCTCCATCAAGCAAAGGCCACATGTGGATTTTGGCCATTACTGATTATTTCACTAAATGGGTGGAGGCTGTCTCGATGAAGTCAGTGAACTCAAAGGATGTTATCAATTTTGTGAAAGAACATGTCATTCATAGATTCGGGATTCCCCAAACCATCACGACCAATGGAGTTTCGGTCTTCATTTCTCACGAGTTTAGAAAATTCTGTGAGGACACGGGTATTAAGCTGATTCGATCATCTCCATACTATGCTCAAGCAAATGGGCAAGCTGAAGCGTCCAACCAGAGCCTTATCAAGCTGATCAAGAGGAAAATCGACGAGCACCCTAGGCGTTGGCACGAGGTTCTGTCAGAGGCTTTATGGGCTTATCGCATGTCATGCCACGGAGCGATAAAAACCTCGCCTTACCATCTGGTCTATGGACAAGAAGTCGTATTGCCTTGGAAATTGCAATTTGGATCAAGGCGTGTCACTTTTCGTAACAATCTAACAAGCGAAGAATATGCAACCACGATGAGTGGCGGTGTTGAGGATTTAATGAGCTCGGTGTGGTCGCTGAGAAAATCAAAGAGAACAAGGCCAAGGTAGCTCGTGCATATAACAAGAAAGTGATACCAAAGGAGTTCACGTTGGCGATACGGTATGGGAAGCTGTGTTGCCATTAGGAACTAAGGATGCAACATATGGTAAATGGTCTCCAAATTGGCACGGGCCATACAGGTCGATCAGGTTTTAAGAGAAGCGGCGTACATGCTTGAGGAGGCTGGGGCGTAAAATTCCGATGGTATCAACGGCCAACATCTCAAGAAATATTTCCCAAGCATGTGGGATGATGGACGATGAAATGTGGGGGCGATACATGAAATCAGCCAAATAAAAGAAAATATATAGCGATGCACGATCGCCGACTCTAGAGTTCAAGCTGTTACAAGCGGATGCGGTTTACATGAACGAACTCATGAAGAAATGCCTCAAGGCGTGGAGGCGTCGGCCGCGGACACGATCCACCTCGGCGATCTTGGCCGTCATCTTCGCCCTTGCCGTCACTAGCTGCTTGTTCGGGGCACGTATTTCTGCGGATCGGTCTTCATTTGAACTTTGAGGCATTACGCCGTCTTGGGAGGCGGCGATGGATTCTTCCTTGTCGCGAATGAGTTGTTTAGTCGCCCGGACCTTCTCTTCAAGATCTTCCAAGTCCCTTTTCAAGGATGCGAGCTCGGCTTGTGAGAGGTGTCGGTTTTGGCATCGATGGCCTTTTTTTCGTTGAGCTGCGACATCATCGGCGATATTGGCCTTGATGGAAGTTGGGCGGAACGGTGATCCTCTCACGGTGACTTCACCCTTGGCGTAGAAAGACGAGTTACAAGCGGCCAAAGCTTCACCGCAATGCTCTTGGGAGTTGGACTTTTATTTCAGCGAGCGCTCTTCACCTCCTCGGAACCCTCGATCAACTCTTCGATCGGGGAGGGCGAGGCTTTAAGGCGCTGGAATTGAGGTGGAACAATCGCTCGTGGTTCATCGGCAACAGAGGGTTTGGTTCGATGGATTCAGGATCGAACGTCAGCAAGCCTGAAATATCACAACTCTGGCAGCCCAGAAAAAGCGCCAGTATGCGTCCAAACGTGTAAGAATGAGCTGAAAGAAGCTAACGTACCTCTCCTAAGATCGAGGGGATAGCAGGTGAGGAGACGATCGGCTTGTGTGTGGTTGCTGGGGGCTTGGCCAAAGTGGTAGCCGTTTCATCTGCACCTTCGGGGATTGCTAGATCCGGCAGCTAAAGGCATCGGCCTTGCTGCTTTCCACTAGAAAGCGTCGATTAAATGCGCATGGAAGGTGTTTGGCCGATGTAAATGATGATGAATTGGCAGATAAAAAGAAGTAAGTGGTAAGAGAATGAAGGGTGATGATTTTCGAAACCTCCTGGCTCGACGAAGAAGCTTTTAGTCCTTTGCGAGCTCTCTTGGGACCCACAGCTGGCCCGCCTCGGCGGTGCTCGAGGCGATGGGTTCGAGAACCGACCTTTCACGGAAGCCGATGGTGGTGAATCTGGCTGGCTCGGTGTGATGGTCCTCTCTGATTCTGTTGGGCCTAGTTCTCCTCGATTGGTGCGAGTGTCCTCACTAGAGGTGTCTTGACGGAAGCTTTGTAAAAAAGGAGAACCAGTAAGCACGAGCATGTCTGCAAGAATGGAAGAAGAAGGATCGACCAAAGCATGAATCAGCCTACGTGCGAGCTTTCTGGGGAAGGGCTCCGGCGCCTCAAGGTCTTCCTGGCAGCTACCTTCCTCACCATCGTTCTTGTTTTAGTTGGAACTCGAGGGGCAGCTGACTTAGGAGTTGCTTGGTTCTTGGAAGCCGATTGTGGTGTTGTCGGCTGTTTCTGCATTATGACCTTTCTCAAAGGTGGCGAGTTTTTGCAGAAAAGAACCACAGGAGCTGGCGGAAAGAACTCGAAGGGGGAGCCATCAACATGTGTGGGTTCAGGCCATCTTATTCTTTGCAAAGAGAAAGAGTGGGTTAGTAGAAGAATCATTTGTGAGCTGCATCAAGAGATTCTCACAAGTAGTGGTACATTCCTGAGGATGTCATAGTCGACATCGAGTTGTTTCCTTAGCAGTCCCGAGCTCTCACAGGCGTGAGTCTTCCACATCGACCACGATCTTCAAAGCCATCGGTTGATGAGGCGAAGGTGAGGTCGTTAGGAATTGGGATGGTCAGGGCGTCAAAGAAGGAATAACACCTTTGGCTGGTGAGAGGATCAGGCAGGTCGGCTCTGCTCTCTGTAAGATGGTGGAGAAAGAAATGGGGAGTACTTGTCCAAGGCCAAATTGACGAGCCACTACTGTTGGTGGTAGAATTCATACCAGGCTTGATTATTACATTGGGCGTACTCATGCCAGCTGGAAGGAAGCAGGACGAATCACGGTGGAAAAGAGGCTGAGTCTTTGGTGTCATCGGCAAAATTGTCTACTGAAGGAGAGTGGGTTTTCAAAATGTTAGATTCTTCCATGTAAGGAAAGAAGATAGGATTGTCCGGCCTTGAAAGAAAGTCTTGAACCACTTGGATGCCTCTGAGGTCGATTTACTACAGATCTATACAAAGCTTGGCCATAATGGTGCATCGGATCTGCTTCCTTTTACATACGGAAAGGTGCAACTTCGCCAAAAGGGGAAGTTTGGGATGTGGTTTTGAAAATACAGGTGAGCCCATAGCTGAATGAACCACCAAGGACCACTGTTTTTGCTATGCTAGAGAACAACTTGCGGACATCAGCGGAGATATCGATAGACCTCTCCAAGGAACAGTTCTAGATGCCAAGTTGGGTGCCTTTGGCCAGTTCGTGGGCTAAGGAGAGATAATTCTTGGTTGGAGCAAGGGAAGGGCCACAGAATATGAAATGTTCCAGCCAGAAGTTGAGAAAGGCTGTGTGTTCTTTCTCTTTGACAGGGCCCTTTGTTTTCATATGGCGTTGGAGGTAGGCACCCCAGTTCGTGCAGTATGTTTTAGAAGACAGTTTGTAGGGGACTTTGGTCAGTTTAAAAGCAGAGGCTGGGTGATGTAACATCGGACCAGTAATCATCACCACGTCTAATGAGTTGGTGACATGGGGCCATGACGAACATGAAGCGATTGAGCGTCGGACGAAGTAGCCGATGGTTTTAGAAGATTCTCATGTTTCTCAAGGGAGACAATGACAAATGCAAGGCATCGGCTATTCCGTGGTTTCCATTGGGATTGGTAGCTCTAGCTACCTCTTGAACCAAGAGACCCAATATTGAGGATTAGGCCAGGCTACATGATCGGCCCAGAGTTCATCTGGTCTTACGAAGGGATTCATTTTGCTCGCAAGAGATCGGATGGGCAGGACTAGAATCATGCGAGGCCAAGGCAGAGAGAATTTGGGAGATAAGGATGCGGCGGAGAATACGAAACCTAGAAAATTTAATGGTGGAATAAGGCATTAATTGGTGTTCGCCATTAATTCTAACATCGCGTTCGAGCTGCGAGGTAGGCGTACCTTGAACCGGAGACCTCGGGTTGGTGTTGGGCGATTCCGCCATCTAGTTTACCGCGAGATGGATCTATCACGATTGGGGATCGAGGTTCTTGTCGGCTGTGAGCTCGATCTGGTCGGTGGGCAATTGGAGATCTGGGTCGCCCTTTTTGAAGAGGGTCATGATTCTTTGTTGAAGCTGAAAGTGGCGCTCAGTTGTTTAAATACGCTACCAAAATTGACCTTGTCAACGTTTTTTGGGCCGATGCTTTACCATCGGCTCTTTGAGATTGACTTGTTGTATGAGTGCGGTGTGGTGAAAGCCGATATGATACTATAAACTCAGGAGCATCGACCTATTTTGACTATCGGAATTTGGGTCGGAAAAGCAATATGCGAGTTGGAAAAGTAATCTTCATTCATTCAAAAGGCCTTCATTCATTCAAAAGAGCGATTATTTACAATGGGGCTGATTGCTTACAAAGAAACCTACTATTACTACTACTACTACTACTGGTTCCTAATCTAGAGGAGGTCGTGCGTCGTGTCTTCGCTTGCGTCTTGTTATTTGTCAGCGCTTGGCGTCGTCCTCCGCTTCTTCTTGAAGATGCCAGCGCCTCCTCGTCCTCGTCGTCGTCTTCGGTGTCCTCGCTGGACCCGGCGCGGAAGCGCTTCACCGGTGGATACTCATCGGAGGAGGTGTCCTCCTCCGACTCCTCCTCCTCGTCGGAGGATTCGACGCCGTCCCAGGACCAGGCGTCGTCGCTGCTCTTCGCCTCCAGTTCCCGTCGGCGAGCGCAGGCCCTCGCCGTCGGTCGAGGGCGCGTCATCCTCCGACCAATGGCGAAATCCCAATCCTCTCGTCCCACCATTGTGGGGCGAGTGTCATCGCTCACCCGTGGCGGTGCTCGGCGTCGTCTCCGGTCGCTAATGGTGTTGGAGGACTGGGAGGCAGGCGGAAGAAGAGGCCATGGCGGAGGAAGAGGTTTTCGCGGAGGAAGAGGGTTTTGGCTCTTGGAGGAAGATGGGGACTGCTTTCGGATGAATTTAAATAAGGGGAATAGTGGGAGGCGGTTCAATGCCATAGCGGTTTCGAGAATGTCTTTGCCAAATCGTCAAATCATGCGCTGCGAAGGTTGAGAAGACAAGGCATCATGATGAGGGGTGGCGTGTGATTCTGCTTTGCTGCAACGCGTAACGATGTGAAGAAAAAAAAGGAAAAAAAAAACATCAGCGAGTGGTTTTGGAATTATTATTGCCAAAACCAGGGGGGCATGTGTTATCGCCATATTTTGGCTAAAGGAGGAGATGGGCCGTAATCAAGATGGGCTTGGAAGATACGTATATGCGACGTGTTGTTGAATTGGCCTTGCGCGTGGATTTGGGCTAAATTGCCTGTGTATTTGTATATTGTAGTAGATTCCGTTTCAGTTTAGGTAAAAGATAGAGTTGTAGAGTTATTCCAAAGATAGAAAGTCTCCGGACTATAAATATGTACCTAAGGTTATCAAGAAAAAGAGGACAATCACGTTCACAACAAACACAATCTCGGCGCATCGCCACCCCTTGTTTCTAGGGTTTATTTCGGGTAAGTGTCATGCTGCCTAGATCGCATCTTGCGATCTAGGAAGTATTTTGCTTATGCGTTATTTGGTGTTACTCGTACTGAAGCCTTGTTGATGGCGAGTAATACTATTATTGTAGATTTGTTTAGGTTAGCATCGGTACTTTTCGCTATGATTGTTGAAGTTATGCTACCTCTAGTTACCTCGCTACCTTTGCACCTTTTCCCGGATGTGAGGGTAGCATCTTTCTTGATCTTTATTTAGTTGTCTCGATCTGTTATAGTTATGCCTTGTTCTCCAAGGTTTAGTTTGATATCCACGCAGTTAGGCCTTGCAAACAGGTTGAACGATCCAGTAGTACGTAAGGATATGGTTTGCTAGCTCGAGAGGAGTTGTTCCGGTAATTGACTTTACGTTGGTTGTTAGGCCTCCTCTAGGGGTAGTTTTCTATCATCTTTTGTATCTGCCAGGCTCAATTACGTGTATGACGTTCCAGTTACGTGGTGAAAACGTTAAACTGTCGTAGATCGATTTAACTTGTAATGATGAAGCAAAACCCCATGTTATCGTAGATCTAATGCAGAACCATGGGATAATCGGCTCTAGGAGCGATTCACGAGAAACACAGGAGCAGTCACAGCTCGAATTTGGCGTATACTTGTTTACCATGCATGAAATCAATCGAAGCAATCCTTCACCTTCGACCAGGTATAGGTCGGTGCTTGCATCTCGAACCAAGCCGGGGCGTGTGCGGAGTTTCTTGCGGCCGTTGCCGAGGACGAGCCCACCAGCGATTCAGGAGCCTCCCGGCTCTTCGTGTTGCTCGTCGCTGCTCGCCGGTGGGTTTTGACAGGCAACAAGTGTCAAAACTATTTTTGCAAAATCGGTTGGATAGTTCTGATTAGGTCTGATTTTACTCCTTACCCCTTTGCTGCTCTCCTCTTACCTCTGCGTGTTTTGAATCCACTCTCTTACTTTTCTTCAAGTCCAGGATTTCTCGCGGTTGGGTTCCGTCGTACCTTCAGGGTTTCGCTTCCTCCTTTGATAACGATGTTCTACCATCCATCCGGTGTTCATCTTGTCGAGGAATCCGTCTCTTGTGGTACCATTCTTTGTTCCTTGTTTGTGCCTTCGGTGTTTTCAAAATGACGACATCATCTCGCGAGATCCGATGCAGTGCGCATCCCTCCTTTGTTCGAACCTCGTTTGCGAGATCTTGATCTGAATTCCGAGAGTTGGTTGCATAATCCGCCTATTAGGTGTGCGAGTAATGGTTTGGTCTTGCGATGGCTGATCACCATCGACTACTCTTATCATTCGCTCTTGTACATCGAATCGGTGGATCCAGCAATTTTACTCCGTCCACGGAAGGCGGAGGTGGCTTTATTTGTCGATACCTCTACCTTCGACCTTTTGTTCCGGTGTTCTCTCGGCGATCACGGACAACGACCTCTTGTTAGTGGTGTCGCGAGGATCTACGAAGCGAGAAGATGCAGATCACCGACCTTCTTTCGGTACCATGAGGCGGATCTCGAGGGTGAGATCCATTGTTAGTGGTGTCGGTGTGGCATCCTTAAACCACTACTAGAAAATCGCGTTGTTTTGTGCATTGCATTTGAGCAACGTCATCATCATGCATTTGTTTGCACGAAACTATTTTCAACAAGCCTAATTTTGATTTCTAAAATTAACCTTCTTCTATTGAAACAAAGTTTAATAATTATCGCTAAATTATTTATCTAAAATTATTTGCTAAAAGATTTCAGACAAAACAAAACAAATAAGTATCTTACAAAATAATAAAACCTAAAACCTAGACCCTTTTCTACCTAGTCCTAATCTACCCAGCCCCCCCCACATCCCCCCCCCCCAACCCCCCCCCCCCCCCCCCCCTCCCCCCCCCCCCACCACACCCACCGCCACCAATCCACGCCACCACCTCTGCACCCGGGTCCCACCCTCCCTCCCTGGCCCACACACACACCTTCTCTCTCTTCCCCTGCCCCTTGCAGTGGCCGCTCCACCGTCCCGACCCTCCGCCCGCTCCTAGGCCCCACCCGCCCCACCTTCCCCTCGCCTCGCCCGCTCCCACCCACCCGTCCTCCCTTCCTCTCTCCCCGCGTCCTCCTCCTTCCTCTCAGGAGGGCGGCGCCGCCGCGTGTTCCGCCGCCCGGCCGCGCCTTCCGCCCCCCTCGCGGTTCCGGCCTCCCCCAACGTTCACCGCCACCCGTGGGCCTCCTCCTCTGCGTCCTCACTTGGCCCGACCTCGAGCCTCCTCGCCCGGCCGCCCGAGGCCCTCTTCCCTCAACCCCTCCTCGGCTCCGCCACCCACAGCCTCCGGCCTCCCGTCCGCACTCCGGCCGCCGCTCCTCCGTCGGGCCCTCCCCTGCGACCCGGGCCCGCACCAGCTGCTTCCCGCCGCGCCGTCGTCGCCGACCACACGCGTACCGGCCTCGTCATATCCGCCTCCCACGCTCACCGCCCGGCGCCATCTCTCCTCTCCGCCTTCCGCTTCAGTGTCGTTCCCCCACCGCCTCGCGCTGTCGCCTCCCGTCTACCAGCGACCCTCGGCCGCGTCGCCGTCGCCTCGCGCGGTGTCCTCCTGCGACCCGTCGGCCCTCTCTCTGGCACAGTGTGCCGCCGCCCAGGACCGCCCTCCGTCGGCAGCAGAGCGTCGCGCCCCCTCACCAAGCGTCGGCCGCCTGCAAGCTCCCAAACCGCCTCTCTGGCCTGCGTCGGCGCCGCCGGAGTCCGTCTCCGGTTGCTCGTCACCGGCCCCGTCTCTGCTGTGCGGTGTGCATCCGAACACGCCTAGATGTTTTAGCGAGACCTTGGAAAACATCCGTGTTGCTGCCTAGTTCAACGCTGTGGAGTTTACCTAACGCCAAGATCATACGCTACACGACCGAGGTCGTGCCGGAGTTCTCCATCATGGGTGACAAGGTCGTCGACTTGGACACGTGTCCCCAGGAGTTGAGGATCTTTGATCCGGAACGACAAGTACTCCTTCCCGGACGCCGAGCTCGTCGAGAACCCGGACGGTAAGGACACGGACGCAGAACACGAAGTTCGCCACCTTGAACGCCATGACCGTCTACACGGACCTGAAGACGCCATGACCCGGACGCCAAGATCTCCATGAGGCGACAAGACCGACAACATGGCCCGACTACGCGGATGCGACAAGATCTACATTGTCCGAGACCGATCCGTCGAACCTGAACCACGCCGAACCCGAACCCGGAACCAAGATCGTCTCAAGCCCTAATGTGTGATTCCTTCCAGCCCTATTTTATAAAATGAAATATAAATTGTTGCATATTAAATTGTCATATTCGCATGCATATTGTCATGTGGTTTGGGGGCATTATGCCGATTCACCTCATAATTAAATATGGGGCCCATATGCGGGCAAATCTAGTCTTATATTGGCCTCATTTAAATTTGTGTAGCGAACCGGTGCTATATTTTTGCCATGTTAAGACAACATCTAAATTGCGTGGTATCTAAACAACTAGAACCATATATTTAATTGTCGGGACCCCGGTTCCGCTTAATATTGCCTAATTGCACCGCACCTTTGCCATGTCATACATCATACATGCATCATGCTCGATCTTACGCGTAGTATTAAATAGTGCATCCGGTGTTTATTCTAGTGTTTTGCTTCTTGGCGGATAAGGCCGTTGAGTTGATGTGAGCTTCGCCCGATCTTCGGTTGAACCTTGACAATGTTTTCAGCGAGCATCTCCCCTTTCTACCTATCTTACTTTTATAGTATTTATTCCCTCCTGTTGATCTATTGCTATACGTATTACGATGCTCTAGTTTATTACCGTGGTATCCCTTACACCTTATATTGCCATGGACACCTCCTATTACATTGTTTGGTAGATAGTTGGACTGTAGCGTCGTGATACTTGCTCAAGTGTTTTGCGTGTCGCCAAGTACCCACGATTGTTGGAGTATTGCCGCATGTTTAAGGTTGGAGATGATCATGGCTTTCATTATCGTTTACTTTAATTCTTGTTTAACAACTAAAATTGAAGTAGGTAGCGAGCAATTGGGCAATAGATGTTATTTGGTTGTTAACCGTCCACTTGTGTCCGTAGGACCCGAGTTCTTGACACATTACGAGATCGGCGCGCTAACCACTTGTGGGATGTATGGGCACCCATCGATTTAGTACTGATTTCAAAGTCTTGTCTTGGGGCCACAACTAGTTTGAGGTTTTATTTACTATCCTGTACCTATGCCATGCTTTACGCTTTATTTACAATTGTGCGAGGAGCACCTTTGTCTTGTTAGGATCGGGACACGTTTTAGCGGTGTCGACAAGCCCGATTTTGGGTCCCCGATCGTTCACCGTCCACCCAAACCCGAGTCCGTCTCGAGACCGGCCGACTTCGTTGCGGGTAGACTTAGTGGGGTGGCCCACACGGTGCTTTGGGTCAGGAAGCGTCATGACTTAGGCCCGCCGACATACTAATGGGTGTATGTTAACCGATCCGCAAAAGGGTCGAAGTGCATGTGGATACTTTGGTGCACCCCTGCAGGTTTAATCTTTTAGAAGCCGTGTCGCGGTTATGGACGACTTGGAGCACAATTGCTTGATCATAGACAACTATAACTAAAGTTCTTGTTATAACTTGACTTGTATCCGATATGACTAGTAATCAGCTTCACTACAACGGAATGGCTAAATAAAAGTACCAACAACTGCTGGGTTTGGGGTTATCTCATGCTAATTGTATCTGACTAGTAAGTGTTGCAACTATGACGGAATGGTTAACTAAAAGTGCTTGCTTATTCTATCGGGATGACTATATTTACGACTAGTAATTCATAGCGATAACTGAATAAATAAAACTGCCAAAGGTGTGAGTTCCTCGGTTGACTTCCTCGTTTGGTCTCGAGGGGGAAATACCAGGATGGGTATGTTTGGTGGTGATATCAGGTTGGTTCCGAATAGGTCTTTCTTACCCCTCTCTGATAGCCGCCAGTGATATCGACTCTCTATAGGTTGTTCTAGTGCATCTTGGCTGCGCTTGATCCACCATACCTATGTGGCGAGGACCGCGAATTCTAGCCTCGCCGTGTCTTGGCCTCGATCTTGACCGCTCTCTCTTTTTCCTTTGCCCTTTGTGGGTACCCTTTTTTTAGCGGGGTTTTGAGATCGGCGTCGTTAGCAGGGTTACCCTTCCGGCTTGGCCTGGGCAGGGTTATGGACGCCATTGGTTATTCTTCAGGGCTCTTAGCCCCATTTGCATCTTGTCCGTAGTCGGACGCTCTATCATTTTCAAAGTGATTTGGATCTTTGTATATTATATCTGTATTCTTGACTCATTGAGTCGCTGCTGTATATATATATATCTGTTCTGTGGGTCCCATCGAGGACTGTTGTGTAATGTTATTACTTCGTTTTCCACCCGCACGAAAGTGCCTGGTGGGCACCTTTGAATCGTTTCTATGCGGGTTTGGCGGGAATCATTGAAACTTGCATAGGGTCGATTCTGAGGGTGTTACAGGCCCGAGCTTCCGCCAAGCTTGGTGCAGCTCGTGACCCTAGCGGGGCTGAGTCACTGACGGGCGGGCCCTCTTAAATAGCAAAGCGAAGTAGGCGGCCGGCTAGCATGGCGAGGACGAGGGGTCTAGCGGTGGTGGCTCGTGAGAAATCACGAGGTCTGCGGCGATCTACAAAGGGAAAATGTCGGAAAAGAATATGTGCTTGAGGAAGAGGGGCGGAGATCGAAACACGGGCGGGGAATCGATCGGCATCGATGCTTTAGGGTTTCCATTTATTTTTGGTGTTTGGATTATTAGGTTTATTATTAGTTAGGTATTATTAGGTTTATTAATTAGTTTGGTATTAGTAGTCTGCGGCCCTATCTTAAAAATCCTATCTTAGATAAGGAATCATTAATACCCCTTAGGTGCATGTGGGTTCGACGATGTGCCTTGAGAACATTCAAACCTCTTTGTACTACAAGTACACCCTCGGAACTCAAATATTGATTTTAGTTGATTTTAGCTAGAGTTACATATCTACTACACGGTTTCCTTTTTGTAGCTAGGTTTAGGGTTTCTCTTCATTTTAATTATTGTGTATGTATATATTAGGGTTTCTCTGAATTAGGGTTTATATCTCTCAACACCGTACCTAACTTTCTCCTTTAGCCTTTGACTTATTCGTTTTCCACCTATGCGAAAATATGGACCCACGTCGAGAGGCGAAGAAAATTTAGGCGTATCATAATTTGAACAACTCGGTGAGGGTGATCCTCTTTTACGGAATAGGCGACTTGTTTGAGGTTGAAGGTGTTGCCTTCCGAGGAAAGGCGATGCCTTGTGTGTCGAGAAGACGACCGCTCCGGCGAGGTGCATGTAATATAATCAATTCATTAATTAATCATCGCTATCTATATAGAAATAGTAACAGCGATCTTTCTTCTTTTAGCCCTCGAATCAAAGGAATCTACTAAAAAGAGCGAGGCCCAACCAAAAAGTTGCAAGACCATGAGAGGTTCAGGATCGAAGATGTCGCTGAAGCGGCAAGCAAGCGGCTCCGAAGTTGTCGCCAACAAATTTGTGGCACAATGCGGAATGTCGTTAGGGACTTAATCCGATCACCATTAGAAATTGGAATAGGCCTGCTAATGCGAATGAAGAGGAACATGTTTATTTGTCCCTAACCACGCCAAAGATTTCTTGTGGAAGAGGCTCATGGTTAATTTCAAACTACGAAGATAGAGCTGGATCCAAATGCGGAGGATCGATTGAGGACGCTACAACATGGGATAGCCATGGAGGCTAAGGTCGAGTGGGCTTTGAAGAAGATGGCCCGGTGTTTCCAACTGGAAGAAAAGATTGCACCTTGACTATGTAGTGAAAGAAGACTCGATTTCAAGAATATTCAGTTTGAGAAGATAAAACCATTACGAAATTTGAGTTTGTGGAATACAAGACATCGAGAAAAAGCTAAGAAAATGTCGCAGAATAAAGCTGAATCTTGCTAACAAGAAGTATCACCATACTATGGGGCAAGGTGGCTCTGGTGGCATTCCTAAGTGGGAGAAACTTGACAATGAACTGCGTGCTAAAAGATCACCCAGAGGCAGACGATTGGATAGAACATGCAAGGAATTGGTTTTACGGGCAAGGGGCACGTTGGACTCGGAAGGAGGTGTATATATAACATACGACATAAAGAAGACCCTTGCCAATCGAGAGGATGAGAAAAGCGATAAAAGCTGTTAAAGATGAAATTCATTCCGATAGAGAGAATGATGAGTGACACTCGCCCTTGGAAATAAGGAACATGATGGACGAACACGAGGCACAAGAGGCTCCCAACCATGGAGGGGGGTTTCGAAGAGGAAGAAATATCGATAGAAGCCGTCGAGAGGAGAAAGGACGGCGGAAGTTGAAGCAGATAGTCAGAAAGAGCGAATGCGTTTAATTGAAGAACGATTAAAGCAACAACAAGATGAAATTAACGCACTTAAAGAGCAAAGTACTACCGGCCCATCTCAGCAGCACACTACATTCGATGCTACCGTCCTATCGAATAATCGAAAAGCGATGTGGCTTCCACCGAGGTCCGGGTGATGACAATGGCGATAGCGATGGTGCACCGACGATGGCTCTGTTGGCTACCGTGGATGATATCACGAGATGACACATCGCGAGCTACATGTCAAAGTTGTGAACATATCAATGAAGGTGGCGGTCGCTATGCCTTACCAATTGGACCCACACCAACTTACCACTGTCGTTCGGTTCCAGAGGGCTACGCTGTTGTCGGGGTGGATGAAATCATGCCCACCTTTGAAGTTTTGGATCTTCACTACCCTGCAGGTGAAGGGGATGTGATCTTGGGAGGCATAAAAGCGTCACCATTCTATGGCGAAGGAATGTATCGTGCTTGAAATCACACGCCAAGGCCATCTTCGCGCCGCGCCTCACGTCTCCAAAGGTCGTCGTGCCCTTGTGGTAGCCATCTTCGTCGCCTCACCCGGCTACGTCGCCTCACCAATCTCCGGCGCAGCCATCGCCGCGGGAGCAATCGCCGGCGCCTCAGGATAAAAAGCGTAAGCGTACCGCTACTGTGCGTCGTGGTAAACGATCGCCGAAACGTAAACAAGAGCCTCTTCCAAAAGTATCAAAGGTTCCTCGCAAGAGAGCTTATGACTGTACTGAAGAGGAGAATGCGGCGATCGTTGATGCGGAAACGACAGCGTTTTCGCTAAGATGAGGCGGCCGAAAGAGCCAGAGTTCCCCAGCACCAAAGAAGAAAAGTCCAAAGTGTTGAAAATGCTAAAGACTCTTCATCAACCCGAGCCAAAGCTGTCATCAGACTATGAACGTTCTATTCTCAAGTCACATGCGGCACAAAAAGCCTCGAAGAGCAGTACTGATGCAAGCGAGAAATTCGTTGCCCAGCTCGGAGAACAAGCAAAACAGACTTGCGCCCCTCTCAAGGTGATTTCCCAAACCAATGTGGGGTCGAGCAAATATGGGGCCAAAGAGCAGTATGATCCAGAGGTAGTTGCACAATACGGAGAAGCTGCCGCTGCTAAAGGTATGAGTATTGCCAGTGTTATCGATTAGAGTTCTTGCCGTGAGTGAAGTAGCATACAAATACCGATCTGATAAACCTCTCGTCAAACTGAGGAGGTAACAATCTTCCAACAAAATGCGAAGATTGCATAACTGGTACATGCATGCCACAAAGGCGGGGCTAATCGGATAGTCTTGAGGGTTACAAAAAGCATGATATCCATTGAATTTGATGAACTATTTCAATTATTCAATCAAGGCTTGGACAAATCGATCATCGATTGCCTATTATGCGTAAGTACTAATTCTATAATTAATTTAGTCTCCAGCTATCTCACCTTGTTTATTGCATGTATATAATCATATTGTAATATGCAGAATGAAGATTCTCGAATGCAGCAGAGGACAAATATATGACATTGGCTTCATTGACCGATATTGGGTTCATGAAGCTAATCTCAAAACAAGCCCCCAGGATACGGAAGATAATATAATACAAGCGTTAAGGTTTCAAGAAACCAGAAGGGAAATACTTTTTCCTTACAACTTCGAGTGAGTGTTATTGTCTTGTATACACTTTCTATTTCGCTTACTCAATGTTAAGTATATAATTGATTAGTTATGCATTCGCAGCTTCCACTATATTCTGTTAATCATTCAACTTGACAAAGGGCGTGTACTAGTCATGGACTCGAAACATAAACCCTTTGAGACGTGGAAGGAAATGCAGATGCTTCTCCAGCGGTAATTCTAATCATTACGACACTATATCGGCAACGTTCGTGAATTTTATGATATCAAGTAATTAATAACTTCTTTTATTCGTTTTCTACGTCGGGCAGCGCTTGGAAACGGTTCACCAACAAGGCTAGGGGTGTTTGGAAAGAGGAGCTTACATTTCAACCATTAAATGTAAGCACCACTAGCTATATCCGCGCATCTCTTTGATTCTAGTTTTGATACAGTTATTATCATGCTTGATTATTATTTTTGATTGAACTCTGTTCTCGTAAAGTCCCTGACGCAGGGACCAGGTAACAATCTATGTGGATACTATGTTTGCGAGTTCATCCGGCAGACGTGCGATGAGAAGGGCAAAAATTTAGAGCAACTCCACGTACGTAAACAATTTCTATAGTTTTTTATTACAATCAAATTGTGTTTAGTTTCATTCATATAGACTGACTCCTTTTTTAAATATCAGATCGAACGTCTACGGGACGGTCTTCTGCCAAAGGATCGCGTACGAGCAATTCAGGAGGAATTGGCGGGATTCTTGGATGCAGAAGTCCTAAACCCAAAAAAGAAATACTATTCGGCTGTGTATAGACAATAGGAATTGGCCGGTAGCATCGAATAGCAACTTTTGTATATAGTGCATGAACTCGATCCGTGTATTGAGTGTAATATTGTCATGATGATCTTGTGTAATATAAGGTTCTTTCATTGATAAGTGCAAAACACTAAATAAACGATAAAACAACCTAAATGAATTCTCTGTCGCGGCACAAAAAGTGGCGAAAATGCTGCCGCTTCAACAAAATGTGCCAAAATAAATTCTCTGCCGCGACAGAGAAATGGGCCAAATCTCTGCCGGGCAGAAGGTTATTAGTCCCGGTTCGTGTTATGAACCGGGACTAATGCTCCACCCCCTTGCTCTATCGCTGCCACGTCTGCTCCCTTTTGTCCCGGTTGGTGGGCAAGGACTAAGAATGAAACTTTTCTTGCCCCGTCGGTTGGGCAGCGGACTAGAGCTGCACCAACCGGACATATAGGCCTGTTTCCACCGGTGGGGGTTCCGCTGTCCGAAGATACATGCATGGAACGGAACAAGCCTCCAACGTCCATAAGCATCACATCACATCATAAATCCCATCTTCTTCCATAACACCGTGCCTGCAATATCATCAACACAACACTCGGACGATGTCTGTGCATGCATCTTCTAGCATCGATCACACTCGTTTTCTGAAGTCCCCGTCAGTACCGCAACATGATCATTAGGAGGAGGAGGAAGCACCCTGCAGATGCCAGATGGCCCGTACGTCGCCGTGCTACACCACTGTAGTGTAGTCGTCGCTTGTGACGTCTGACCACCGTACCTTCAAGTATCGATCAACACCTCTTTTTGAGC
The DNA here is from genome assembly GCA_030063025.1 of Avena longiglumis. Classification (NCBI taxonomy): domain Eukaryota; kingdom Viridiplantae; phylum Streptophyta; class Magnoliopsida; order Poales; family Poaceae; genus Avena; species Avena longiglumis. The sequence continues at coordinate 49,590,883 of CP125974.1, read as the reverse complement.
GCGTACGTCAAGAGTGCAAAGCCTGCCAAAACATTCAGAAAGGAACCATCATGAGAAATGATATTTACGGTGTACCCATCAACTTACAATCAAAACATGCATGCTTCTGTTGGAGCCTCGAACTCATTGGTATTTTCTGCGGTGAACCAAATCGCTGACACGCAGGGAAGTCTCTTGTTCACTTGGTCATGTTTCTCGCCTAGGCATTCCGCTGTAGGGATAGGAACGACCTTGCTTCGGTAAGTTGGACCGCATAAAAGTTCGTACCGTGCTTTTTTGTTTGCGGGCTAAAGTTCTAGCGCATGAAAGTCGAAGTATATTCTTTAGTCAATATAAAGTCTGTTTTTTATCGTTAATGCTTGTGTATGTGCCCCGCCATGCGCCGATCTGGACACCGACCAGCTGGCAGCGCTCATCTCCACCATATAACCTCCTATGATCCATTGCAAAGTTGTCCCGACGCTCCATCTACCGTATTGTACCCGCACCGTCTCATCTCATCTTCTCGCAACTCCGCCTGCCACCAAGTTTTGCCGGCATGTTGATTGCAGGATTATAGTTGTTAGAATTGTAATGATATAGAGTTTGAACATTGCTAAAAATATGGGAGAGTGAACGTCAGAAATGGAATTTGCATAGTCTGCTAGAGTTCAAAGAAGACGATGAGCGGACAAATTCTCAGATCACTAGATATATATTTGAAAACACCGCGTAGGGGGACCTTTGCTCTTAGGGAGTTTTGAAAATGCCCAGCAGCATAAGACAGCCACCGCAGCAACATGAACTTTTAGTCCTTCCTGGGAGCATAAAAGTGCCATGGACCATATGCAACGATCGTGGGAAGATTGATTGGTCCCTACCTCCGTGGTATGTTGTAGCCAATGGATGTACCAGCTAGCCTTTCTCACTCATTTAGGAGTAGTTGCTACTACTACATCACCAATTCCGACGCTGGTTTTCTTTGTCCTTTTTACATGCTGGCATATTTTGCTTTACCAATAAACGGAAGTGCACTTGAATGCTATCGCTATGAAGTATTTTCATTTTAGAATATGGACGGTACCCAAGTCTCTGCTCAACTGATGCATGTGTTTTTACTTTTATTTTTGCATAGTATCAAGTTTTACAAAAGAAACATAAAATATGCACATAGGCTAGAGATTACATTTCATAGCCTTGCAACATTAACCTATTGTCAGATCCACCAGAATCGGATTAATAAGGGTCGTGGTACTATCTCCAAGTATTACCGAGTTTAGGGTAGCTTATGCCTCCGAAACGATGGAGTCCTGCAACATACGGCTCCAATGCATGGACACTTTTCAAACATATTTGAGATATCAGATGATGATCGAAGGTGTGTTAGATGCCACAAGAGAATTATGTCACATGAGGCGAGCATGGGGACATCAGATGAGCAAGTACGTGTTGAGTTGTTCCATCCCCACATGAAAGCAACACTTCTTACTGTTCCGCTAGTTGGCTTGGTCAGTTGAAATAACCGTTACCATATAAATATGTTTATCTTTAAAGATATCGTCAGTTCCAAACTAAATTTCACGCAAAAGTTATGATTAACATTCTTCATATCCGCATATATACGTACATTTGACGGACAAAGACCTTGAGTTATGAATCACCATGTTAGGTTTATCGATATTTATTTGAACCAAGCGGTGACATGCGGTCAAATCATTTTACTCTGAAATACAATATTCAGCAGAACGTGACCTAACACATCCACAACTAAAACATGTTTCCGGTAAAAAAGATGTTGTGCACCAGCGAAAATACGGAGTGTTGCAGCGAGTTATATCCCAACCAGGTGTCTTTCCGGAAGCGCCTGTGCTAATATCATGCATTTTCAATTGGGACTGCACCTTACGAGAACCTAGAGTTGTGTTCCAGTTCCACCTCAGGCAGTATTTTTCGACTTGTGGTACTACTTATTTCGCGGTGAAACTTGCTCAATGACTTAAAATACACTCGCAAAAGGTTTTCCATTTTCAATTAGCTAAGAAATACATTTTCGAAAATTTACATAACAAATCAACACGACAGGAATGGGAAGCTACGTCGACGGCCGGTCGCTACGCCGACGGCCAAACGTCGGGGCCGTCGGCGTAGCCATCGTCTAGGCCAGCTCCACCAAGCAGCCGTCGGCGTAGAATTGCCCTCGGCATATCCTATGCTACGCCGACGGCTGCCCTCGGCGTAGCATACGCCGACGGCTGCCCTCGGCATAGCTATTTTTTATTTTATCTCATTAAACTTTGAAAAATCATAATTAAATCATTCTAATTCGGAAAAATACAAATAATATATCAAAATTTGCAGAAAAATAAGACCTATCTATATACACTCAAATATTACACATTTATAAATAAAAATTAAGTAAAACATAAAACATTATATATAGTTTAAAACGGGCATAAAAAATTCAAAAACGATCAAAACAATGCGAAACCTTCGCGTGGTGTTATATTATGTGACATAGTTAGAAGGAAAAATATCAAACTTGGTATATTGATTATGTCTCAAAGAAACCTTCACAAAATGACCTATCTCATTCGAGGTTTCCTGGCTTTCGGGTCAAATGACCAATGTTATGGCTAGAATCAAGGCATAGTTTGTGATAATGTGCCCATATTATGCATACACATGCATCATGTGATGGCGAACAATGTTGCAGGAGGAAGCTTTCCTTTTCGTCACACCAAAAAGCCATTTTCCATTTTCCGAGCATAAAAACGGACGGTTTTATGAAGCAACCACCAAATGGCTAATTCAATATACTACCACCACATTTTATAAAAATAATAGAGCACCTTATATGGACAATGTCCCAATAGGGGGATCCGAAACCTTTCTGTCCACCTTTGGTGAAAAAGACAAATTCCTGCCGAATCGGTAGGAAGTGGGTCAGATATGAACTGCAGTTACATGATCCGATGCTCATGTTTTTTTAAAAAATTCATTTTTAGGTTAACAATATGCTATTTTATCAAAGATCCAATGCAAGTTTAGCGAGGCTCGGCCCCGAGCTAAGAATCTTCATGCCCGCTGTTTGACAAAGTTTGACGATAGTTTAAAACGGGCATAAAAAATTCAAAAACGATCGAAACAATGCGAAACCTTCGCGTGGTGTCATATTATGTGACATAGTTATAAGTAAAAATATTAAACTTGATATATTGATTATGTCTCAACAAAACCTTCACAAAATGACCTATCTCATTCGAGGTTTCTTGGCTTTCGGGTCAAATGACCAATGTTATGGCTAGAATCAAGGCATAGTTTGTGATAATGTGCCCATATTATGCATACACATGCATCATGGGATGACGAACAATGTTGCAGGAGGAAGTTTTCCTTTTCGTCGCACCAAAAAGCCATTTCCCATTTTCCGAGCACAAAAAACGGACGATTTTATGAAGCAACCACCAAATAGCTAATTCAAAATGCTACCACCACATTTTACAAAAATACTATACCACCTTATATGGACAATGTCCCAACAGGGGTATCCGAAACCTTTTCGTCCACCTTTGATGAAAAAGACAAATTCATGCCGAATCGGTAGGAAGTGGGTCAGATATGAACTGCAGGTACATGATCCGATACTCATGTTTTTTTACAAAAATCATTTTTAGGTTAACAATATGCTATTTTATCAAAGATCCAATGCAAGTTTAGCGAGGCTCGGCCCCTAGCTAAGAATCTTCATGCCCGCTGTTTGACAAAGTTTGACGATAGTTTAAAACGGGCATAAAAAATTCAAAAACGATCGAAACAATGCGAAACCTTCGCGTGGTGTCATATTATATGACATAGATATAAGTAAAAATATTAAACTTGATATATTGATTATGTCTCAACAAAACCTTCACTACCGGGTTCCGCTGCTACGGGGTTCCCATCTTCTTCCATCATTTTCTTCAACTGCTACGGGGTTCCGCTGTCCGAAGATACATGGAGCGGAACAAGCCTCCAACGTCCGTAAGCATCACATCACATCATAAATCCCATCTTCTTCCATCACACCGTGACTGAAATATCATCCAACACAACACTCGGACGATGTCTGTACCGCAGCATGATCATTATGAGGAGGAGGAAGGACTGCAGATGCCAGATGGCCCGTACGTCGCCGTGCTACACCACTGTAGTGTAGTCGTCGCTTGTGACGTCTGACCACCGTACCTTCAAATAACGATCGATCATCACCTCCTTTGAGCGTACGTCAAGAGTGCAAGCCTGCCAAAATATTCAGAAAGGAACCATCATGAGAAATGATATTTACGGTGTACCCATCAACTTACAATCAAAACATGCATGCTTCTGTTGGAACCTCAAACTCACATGTATTTTCTGCGGTCATCCAAAAAGCTGACACGCAGGGAAGTCTCTTGTTCACTTGGTCATGTTGCTCGCCTAGGCATTCCGGTGTAGGGATAGAGACGACCTTGCTTGAATGTGGCGACCTCAGTCGGACCTTGTATGTGCGCCCCGCCATGCGCCGCTGCGGACACCGACCAGATGGCAACGCTCATCTCCACCATAACCTCCTACTACATTGCAAAGTTGTCTCGCCCGCTTCATGTACCGCATTGAACCCGCACCGTCTCATCTCGTCTTCTCGATCGCAACTCCGCCTGCCACCTAGTTTTGCCGGCATGTTGATTGCAGGATTATAGTTGTTAGAATTGTAATGATATAGAGTTTGAACATTGCTAAAAATATGGGAGAGTGAACGTCAGAAATGGAATTTGCATAGTCTGCTAGAGTTCAAAGAAGACGATGAGCGGACAAATTCTCAGATCACTAGATATATATTTGAGAACACCGCGTAGGGGACCTTTGCTCTTAGGGAGTTTTGAAAATGCCCAGCAGCATAAGACAGCCACCGCAGCAACATGAACTTTTAGTCCTTCCTGGGAGCATAAAAGTGCCATGGACCATATGCAACGATCGTGGGAAGATTGATTGGTCCCTACCACCGTGGTATGTTGTAGCCAATGGATGTACCAGCTAGCCTTTCTCACTCATTTAGGAGTAGTTGCTACTATTACATCACCAATTCCGACGCTGGTTTTCTTTGTCCTTTTTACATGCTGGCATATTTTGCTTTACCAATAAACGGAAGTGCACTTGAATGCTATCGCTATGAAGTATTTTCTTTTTAGAATATGGACGGTACCCAAGTCTCTGCTCAACTGATGCATGTGTTTTTATTTTTATTTTTGCATAGTATCAAGTTTTACAAAAGAAACATAAAATATGCACATAGGCTAGAGATTACATTTCATAGCCTTGCAACATTAACCTATTGTCAGATCCACCCGAATCGGATTAATAAGGGTCGTGGTACTATCTCCAAGTATTACCGAGTTTATGGTAGCTTATGCCTCCGAAACGATGGAGTCCTGCAACATACGGCTCCAATGCATGGACACTTTTCAAACATATTTGAGATATCAGATGATGATCGAAGGTGTGTTAGATGCCACAAGAGAATTATGTCACATGAGGCGAGCATGGGGACATCAGATGAGCAAGTACGTGTTGAGTTGTTCCATCCCCACATGAAAGCAACACTTCTTACTGTTCCGCTAGTTGGCTTGGTGAGTTGAAATAACCGTTACCATATAAATATGTTTATCTTTAAAGATACCGTCAGTTCCAAACTAAATTTCACGCAAAAGTTATGATTAACATTCTTCATATCCGCATACGTACATTTGACGGACAAAGACCTTGAGTTATGAATCACCATGTTAGGTTTATCGATATTTATTTGAACCAAGTGGTGACATGCGGTCAAATCATTTTACTCAAGGCCTATTGAAATACAATATTCAGCAGAACGTGACCTAACACATCCACAACTAAAACATGTTTCCGGTAAAAAAGATTTTGTGCACCAGCGAAAATACGGAGTGTTGCAGCGAGTTATATCCCAACCAGGTGTCTTTCCGGAAGCGCGTGTGCTAATATCATGCATTTTCAATTGGGACTGCACCTTACGAGAACCTAGAGTTGTGTTCCAGTTCCACCTCAGGCAGTATTTTTCGACTTGTGGTACTACTTATTTCGCGGTGAAACTTGCTCAATGACTTAAAATACACTCGCAAAAGGTTTTCCATTTTCAATTAGCTAAGAAATACATTTTCGAAAATTTACATAACAAATCAACACTACAGGAATGGGAAGCTACGCCGACGGCCGGTCGCGCCGACGGCCAAACGTCGGGGCCGTCGGCGTAGCCATCGTCTAGTCCAGCTCCGCCAAGCAGCCGTCGGCGTAGAATTGCCGTCGGCATATCCTATGCTACGCCGACGGCTACCCTCGACGTAGCATACGCCGACGGCTGCCCTCGGCGTAGCTATTTTTTATTTTATCTCATTAAACTTTGAAAAATCATAACTAAATCATTCTAATTCGGAAAATTACAAATAATATATCAAAATTTGCAGAAAAATAAGACCTATCTATATACACTCAAATATTACACATTTGTAAATAAAAATTAAATAAAACATAAAACATTATATATAGTTTTAAAAGGGCATAAAAAATTCAAAAATGATCGAAACAATGCGAACCCTTCGCGTGGTGTTATATTATGTGACATAGTTAGAAGAAAAAATATCAAACTTGGTATATTGATTATGTCTCAAAGAAACCTTCACAAAATGACCTATCTCATTCGAGGTTTCCTGGCTTTTGGGTCAAATGACCAATGTTATGGCTAGAATCAAGGCATAGTTTGTGATAATGTGTTCATATTATGCATACATGTGCATCATAGGATGGCGAACAATGTTATAGGAGGAAGCTTTCCTTTTGGTCGCACCAAAAAGGCATTTTCCATTTTCCGAGCATAAAAACGGACGGTTTTATGAAGAAACCACCAAATGGCTAATTCAATATACTACCACCACATTTTATAAAAATAATAGAGCACCTTATATGGACAATGTCCCAATAGGGGGATCCGAAACCTTTCCGTCCACCTTTTGTGAAAAAGACAAATTCCTGCCGAATCGGCACGAAGTGGGTCAGATATGAACTACAGATACATGATCCGATGCTCATGTTTTTTTACAAAAACCATTTTTAGGTTCACAATATGCTATTTTATCAAATATCCAATGCAAGTTTAGCGAGGCTCGGCCCCGAGCTAAGAATCTTCATGCCCGCTGTTTGACAAAGTTTGACGATAGTTTAAAACGGGCATAAAAAATTAAAAAACGATCGAAACAATGCGAAACCTTCGCGTGGTGTCATATTATGTGACATAGTTATAAGTAAAAATATTAAACTTGATATATTGATTATGTCTCAAAAAAAAACCTCACAAAATGACCTATCCCATTCGAGATTTCTTGGCTTTCGGGTCAAATGACCAATGTTATGGCTAGAATCAAGGCATAGTTTGTGATAATATGCCCATATTGTGCATACACATGCATCATGGGATGGAGAATAATATTGCAGGAGGAAGTTTTCCTTTTCGTCGCACCAAAAAGGCATTTCCCATTTTCTGAGCACAAAAAAGGACGGTTTTGTGAAGCAACCACCAAATGGGTAATTCAAAATGGTACCACCACATTTTACAAAAATACTATACCACCTTATATAGACAATGTCTCAACAGGGGAATCCGAAACCTTTTCTTCCACCTCTAGTGAAAAAGACAAATTCCTGCCGAATCGGCAGGAAGTGAGTCAGATATGAACTACAGGTACATGATCCGATGCTCATGTTTTTTTACAAAAATCATTTTTAGGTTCACAATATGCTATTTTATCAAAGATCCAATGCAATTTTAGCGAGGCTCGGCCCCGAGCTAAGAATCTTCATGCCCGCCGTTCGACAAAGTTTGACGATAGTTTAAAACGGGCATAAAAAATTCAAAAACGATCGAAACAGTGCGAAACCTTCGCGTGGTGTCATATTATGTGACATAGTTATAAGTAAAAATATTAAACTTGATATATTGATTATGTCGCAAAAAAAACTTCACAAAATGACCTATCTCATTCAAGGTTTCTTGGCTTTCGGGTCAAATGACCAATGTTATGGCTAGAATCAAGGCATATTTTATGATAATGTGCGCATATTGTGCATACACATGCATCATGGGATGGCGAACAATGTTGCAGGAGGAAGTTTTCCTTTTCGTCGCACCAAAAAGCCATTTCCCATTTTTCGAGCACAAAAAACGGACGGTTTTGTGAAGCAACCACCAAATGGCTAATTCAAAATGCTACCACCACATTTTACAAAAATACTATACCACCTTATATGGACAATGTCCCAACAGGGGATCCGAAACCTTTCCGTCCACCTCTGGTGAAAAAGAAAAATTCCTGCCGAATCAGTAGGAAGTGTGTCAGATATGAACTACATGTACATGATCCGATGCTCATGTTTTTTTACAAAAATCATTTTAGGTTCACAATATGCTATTTTATCAAAGATTCAATGTAAGTTTTCCTTTTCATCGCACCAAAAAGCCATTTTTCACTATCCGAGCGCAAAAAGGGAATTTTCTAAAGCAACCACCAAATAGATAATTCAAAAACGGAGGGTTTATGATTAATTGATATGGATATCATATTTGGATTCCTCTCATTTTTCTGATCAATTTATACATATTATTTGTTAAATTCCGATTTACAGATTTAAAGATATTAATTATTCCATATTAAATAGAAAAATAAAAAAGTAAAATTATTATATTTTTATTTAAATTCAATAATATTTTTACTTATTCATTAATGTTTACTTAAATAATTTTTTGTAATTACAAAAAATACAAACATGTGACATGTTGATATAAGGGTTAATAGGATTGATATCATAGTATTGACAACAATGTATGAATTAATTTGCGGAAACAGATTCTGAAGGAACGAGGAAGTTAAGCGTAGCTGGAGTAGTATTAGGATGGGTGACCGGCCGGGAAGTTTGACTAAGACTGCAATTTAGTTAAATCTTAAGTGTAATTAGTGTTAAAAAATTTCAAAGTGAGAGATTAACGAGTCAAACAATTCAAAAATTGAGAAAAAAAATTTAAAAAAAAATGTTTTTGCAACCTGTCGACAAGCTATGCCGACGGCCTCTATGTGCTTCGCCGAGGAAGCCCTTTGCCGAGGAGGATACGCCGATGGCAGCCGTCGGTGTACCATACGCCGAGGGCATTTTAGCCTACGCCGACGGCTTTTTGCTCTCGGCGTAGCTCGCGCGTCCTGTAGTGCAAAGCCAAAAGGAAGGAATTATTACGTACAACCTCTGCACCAACAATATCCTCGTCCTAGGAAAACAAAACAAAAATCCCTGAAGACATGAAAGATGCACAAAGTCAAAAGAAAGAAAAAGAAGGAAAAACACATAGGATCCGTTGACAAACACAAAGTGGAAGGCACCTATGCCCGATACCTTTTTTCCGCCAGTGTAATTTGTAATTTACCAGTTCTTCCGCCCTTGGATCCGTTGATCACATAGAAATGCACATTATGCATGCAACAAAAAGTCGTCTCTATTGCATGTACTGGAGTAGTACTGTGCCGTAGAACTTTCAGCACCCGATCTATAATAACCATGTCGTCGGCAAGAAAAATGTGTGTAAAAAACGTACCTGCACCGATGCTTCCATCGACCGGCAAAAGTGCAAAGGTATCCCCCGGCCCATAAGGGCATACGAGATGGCACTTTAAATTAACTCCTTCCGACACGTTGCCAATGTGTGTCAACAATTGTTGTTGTTGCTCGATGGTCCAAGGCTGGTCGATCGTGTCTGCCTCCACGACACACACACGATTCGTATAAGCATTTTGCCCATAATAACAAGCTACGAAATTTGTACTGTAAAGGGCCTAAGAAAAACGCTAACGTCTCCTTTGTCGAGATTCTTGCTGTGTGCTTGGGTATCCCCTCAAACTTAAGATTATATGAGCTAATTTTTTTTAACGGTCAAAATCTATATCCAGGATATGTATATATATCCGTGTAGGTGTACTCGGTTGAAATGGGTATACTTCACGTTGTCACCTGCTGATCTCACCTCATGTTATCGTGATCTACGTCTTTGCATGGAACGTTTTAAATTTTGTTGTTGCTGCTATATACCTCCCGATTTCCGCCTCCCATAGACATGTGAGATACGTGTACGGTAAGTATACGTCTAAGAGGACCATACGACATTGGATGGGTTCATATGGTCTTTAAAACGATTAAGTATCAAGTTTTCGTTGTCAAAGTTGAAAAGCAGGGGGCAAGCGAAGCAAGAGTTGGAATCTATAGGTTTTTGCTATCTGCGCCGGATAGAACGAGATGAAACTGGCTATAAGGACATCTCCATTGGGGAGGTCTGATTGCGTCCTAATCGGTCCTCGCGGACAACTGGGCCAAAATACAGCGTCCTATCTTGACCGACCCATCCGAACCAATTCAGGCCGGACCGACCCATCCGAGCATTAAATTTGGGTCACAGATGGGTCTGGTTAGACAGACCGTTGGTTGATGTAGCAGGCTAACCTAGTTGGCAGTCACGCAATTGGCTTCTTCTCTCTCCTCTCTCGTGAGATGCCGTTTCTCTCTTGGATTGGCAAAATAAAATACGACAATTTGGATCGTCCCGATGTACGCGGCTGTCGGACAGGCCAGACCATGACCCAAATATTATTTGGATATGGGCCAAGTGGACAAAAAAGGACCGTTGGATAGCCTGTTTGCGTTGTGCCGGTGGAGATACCCTAATTTTCTTAACTGCTACGGGGCTCCGTGTCCAAAGATACATACTCCCCCGTTTTAAAATATAAGATATTTTAGTTTTATGAAGCAAATGTATCTAGACTTGTTTTATACATAGGTTCACTCGGTTTGAAATGAATCTACACACTAAAAAAAGTTAGATACTTTTTTTATAAACCTAAAATATCTTATATTTCTGAAGGAAGGAAGTAGAATGGAACAAGCGTCCAACTCGTCCATAAGCATCACATCACATCACACATCCCATCTTATATATTCCATAACACCGTGAATGAAATACCATCCAACATAACACTCGGACAACTGAAATGTGTCCATCACAATAACACTATGTCTATGCATGCATAGGCTACATCCTCTAGCATCGGTCACACACTCGTTATATGAAGTCCCCCGTCAGTACCGCAACACCATGATTAGCCAGAGGAAGCACTGCAGATGGTCCCGTACGTCGCCGTGCTACACCACTGTAGCCATCGCTTGTGACGGCTGACCACCTTCAAATATTGATCGATCACCACCTCCTTTCGAGCGTCAGGATTGCAAGCCTGCCAAAACTTTCAGAAAAGAACCATCATGACAAATGATACAGTATTTCGGGTGTACTCATCAACTTTAAATCAAAACATGCATGATTCTGTTCGAGCCTCCAAATCGCTCTCCCTACATACCATGCTCCACAAGAATTTGGAGGGCCGCGCGCCGGCCAGGGTGTGGCAGCCACGGAGGGAAGTCTCTTCTTCACTTGGTCTTGTTCCTCGCCTAGGTATTCCGGTGTAGAGATAGAGACGGCCCCTTGCTTGAATGTGGCGATCTCAAACTTACCTTATATGTGCCTCGCCATGCGCTGCTCGGGACACCGACCAGATGGCGGCGGCGCTCATCTCCACCGTAACCTCCTACTCCATTTGCAAAGTTGTACCGCCTCTTCGTGTCTTTCCCGCACCATCCAGGAGATGGAGAAGACCCAAGCCGAGCTTTTTCTCATCTTCTCGCAACTCCGCCTGTCACCTAGTTATGTCGGCATATTGAGTGTAGGATTATAGTTGTTATAGAACTGTAATGATATACAGTTTGAACATTGTTAAAATATAGGAGACTGAATGTCAGTAATGGAATTTGCCTACACTATAGAAAACAGACCAGGCGCCCACGGCCAAACCCCGTCGGCGTAGCCACAGCCTACGGCTGACGTCGGCGTATGATCGTCGGCGTACGACCCTGTAGACGTAGCTTGTTTGCCCGTCGGCGTAAAGGATGTGGGGCCCACGTCACACGGTTGACGGCCGTTTGCCCTGGCGGCAGCTATGCCATCAGCCTATCTTTTTTCAATTTTTTTAAAATATTTTTTTCTAATTTTTTTGTTTTTTAATTATTAATCTCACAAGCATTTTTTTAATTATTCGACTCGTTAATCTCAGAAGCACTTTTTAACTCTAAGTATAATTAATTTCTGGTTAAATTATACTAATGGTCAAACTTCCCCATAGATCACCCATCATAGCATTACTCCAGCCCCAGCACGCTTAACTTCTCTGTTCCTTCCAGATAATCTTCCAATAAGGAAATTAGATCTTACTGATAATATTACAGTATCAATCCTATTAACCCTTGGACGATGGTATCACATGCCTTTATTTTTAAAATTTTAAACATTTAGTTAAGTAAACAACAATGAATAAGTAATGATAACCTTGAATTCAAATTAAAATAAAATAAAAATTATTATGCCTTTTTTCTTTTAATATTGAATAATTCACAACTACAAATCCGTAAATCGTAATTCGATAAATAATATATCCAAATCGATCATTAAAATGAGAGGAATCCAAATATGAAATCCCTATCATATATTTAATTATGTATCATATCTTGTTAACACTAGAACAACCGAAACTATGTTAGGATTTATGAAACACCCTTTTTTGAACTCGAAAAAAAAAAGAAAATAGAAAATGGCTTTTCGGTGCGACGAAAAGGAAAACTTCCTCCTGCAATATTGTTCGCCAACCCATGATACACATGTGTGCACAATATAGGCATATTATAGCAAACTATATCGCGATTCTAGCAATAACATTGGTCATTTGACCTGAAATCCAGAAAACCTCGATTGAGATAGGTCATTTTGTAAAGGTTTTTTAAGACACAATGAATATACCAAGTTTGGTATTTTTTCCATGCAAATATATCACATAATATGATACCACGCAAAGGTTTTGCATTGTTTCGATCGTTTTTTAATTTTTATGCTCATTTCAAACTATCGTCAAACTTTCTAAATTGAGGAGCATGAAGATTCTTAGCTCGGGGCTGAGCCTCACTAAACTCGCATTAGATCTCTGATGAAATAGCATATTGTGAACCTAAAAAATGAGCATCATGTCATGTATCTGTAGTTCAAATCTAACTCATTTCCTACCGATTCGGCGGGAATTTGTCTTTTTCACGAAGGGTGGACGGAAAGGTTTGAGATACCTAGGTTGGAAAATTGTCCATTCAATATGGTCTAGTATTTTTTTTAAATGTGGTATTATAATTTTGAAACTTTCATTTGGTGGTTGCTTCACAAAACACCCCGTTTTCTGCACTCGGAAAATAGAAAATGGCTTTTCGGTGCGACGAAAAGGAAAACTTCTTCCTAAAACATTGTTTACCATCCCATGATACACATGTGTGCATAGTATAGGCATATTATCACAAAATATATCGCGATTCTAGCAATAACATTGGTCATTTGACCTGAAATCTAGAAAACCTCGATTGAGATAGATCATTTTGTGAAGGTTTTCTTGAGACACAATGAATATACCAAGTTTGGTATTTTTCCATGTAACTATTTCACATAATATAATATCACGCGAAGGTTTTGCATTGTTTTGATCGTTTTTGAATTTTTATGCCCATTTCAAACTATCATCAAACTTTCAAAATCGAGGGGCATGAAGATTCTTAGCTCGGGGCTGATCCTCACTAAACTTGCATTAGATCTCTGATGAAATAGAATATTGTGAACCTAAAAATTATTTTTGCAAAAAATCATGAACATCATATCATGTACCTGTAGTTCAAATTTAACTCATTTCCTGCCGATTCGGCAGGAATTATTTTTTTCAAGAGGGGTGAACGGAAAGGTTTGAGATACCCAGGTTTGGAAATTGTCCATTCAATATGGTCTAGTATTTTTGAAAAATGTGGTATTATCATTTTGAAACTTTCATTTGGTGGTTGCTTCACAAAACACCCTGTTTTTTCCACTCGGAAAATGAAAAATATGTTATACGAAATTATTTGTATTTTTTATGTATTTTTTTGAATAAAAATATATATTATTTGTTTCTGCAAATTTTGATATATTATATGTATTTTTTAAATTTAAATGATTTAGTTATGATTTTTCTAAGATTAATGTGGCAGAAAAGAAAAATAGCTACGCCGTTGGCATAGGTGTGAAATTCCGTCGGCGTAGACTTGACGCCGTTGCTCTAGCCTAAATAGACTACACCAACGGTCCCGTTTACGCCGACGGCTGCCATCGGCCTATGTATCCTACGCCGACGGTCTCGTTTACGTCGACGGCTGCCGTAGGCCTATGTATCCTATGCTGTCGGTAAAACTGAGCTGACAGCCCGTCAAGCTACGCTGACGGCTCCGACATTTTGTCGTCGGCGTATAAAAAGGCCGTCGGCCTGTCTGGTTATTCTCGTAGTGCTAGTTTGCTAGAGTTGAAGAAGATGAGCAGAGAAATTCTCAGATCGCTAGATCTTTTAGAACACATGGAGATCCAGTTTGGCTAGGCTGCTGTGGTTGCTCTTAGGGAGTTCTGAAAAGGCCCAGCAGCATAAGACAGCCTCCGCAGCAACATGAACACTTTTAGTCCTTCGTAGAGCATAAAAGTGCGGTGGACTATACACAACGACGTGGGACTGGAATGAGGATTTTGATTGATCCCTACCGCCGTGGCATGTTGTAGCCATATTCATGCACCAGCATGTGTCTCGAAATTTCTTTTACGCAATAGTATAATATAGCAGCATGTCTCTCCCAATTTATTATCATTTTCGAAAATAAAGGACTTAGGAGTACCAGCTACTACATTATCAATTCCACAGTGATTATCTTTTGTTCATTTTGACATCGACTTTTTTTTTTGCTTTACCAATAAACATAAGGGGGCATGCATACTGTAGCAGAAATAAGTGACTTGTATTTTTTAGATTCACATATAAATTTAGACATGTTTTAGTGTGCAGATGCATATAATTAGACAAATCTAAGACACTTATTTCCGGACATACAGAGTAGAATATGGAGGTAACCCTGGCTTTCCATCGATTTTAAGCATTCATATCTTTTTTGTGAAGTGTCAAGGCTTACCCAATACGGCTAAAAAAGTGCAACAGCAAAAAGGCCCATAAATAGTTAATCATATTGTTAGCCGAAAATTCCTATACACAGACCATTGGCTATCTGCGCCAGAGAGAACTAGATAAAATTGGCTATAATTTTCTTCAACTGCTACAGGGCTGATCCGGAACTACCGTCCAACATCCATAAGCATCACATCACATCAAACATCCCATCTTCTTCCACCACACTATGAATGAAATATCATCCAACATAACACTCGGATGATTGAAATGCGTCGTCCATCACAGTGACACCATGTGTCCATGTCTATGCCAAGTCCCCGTCAGTACCGCAACATCATCATTGGGAGGAGGAAGCACTGCAGATGCCAGATGGTCATGTACGTCTCCGTGCTACACCACTGTAGTCGTCGTTCGTAATGTATGACCACCTTCAAGTATCGATCATCACCTCCTTTTGAGCCTCAAGATTGCTTAGCATTGCCAAAACTTTCTGAAAAGAACCATCATGATTCTTGACAAATGATATTTACGGTGTACTCATCAACTTACAATCAGAACATGCATGCTTCTGTTGGAGCCTCTAACCCACATGTATTTTTGGCGGCCATACAAATCGCTCGCCCTACATGCCGTGTCCGGCGAAACCCTTGCGCCATGCTCAAGCTCAATAAGAATTTGGAGCACCAGCCAGGGCGTGGCAGCCACGCAGGGAAGTCTCTTGTTCACTTGGTCTTGTTACTCGCCTAGGAATTCAGGAGTAGGAGGGAGACGACCTAGTTATAATGTGGCAGATGGCGGCGCTCATCTCCACCAAACCTCTTATTCCATTGCAAAGTTGTCCCCCGCTTCAGACTCCCGCATTGCACCCACACCGTCGAGGAGATGAAGAAGACCCGAGCCGAGCTCTATCTCATCTTCTCGCAACTCCGCCTGCCAGTTGCAACCTAGTTATGTCGGCATATTGAGTGTAGGATTATAGTTGTTATAGAATTGTAATGATATACAGTTTGAGCATTGTTCAAATATGGGAGAGTGAATGCAAGTAATAGAATTTGCATAGATTGCTAGAGTTGAAGAAGATGACAGATTCTCAGATCACTAGATTGTCCAGGACACACGGGGATCCAGTTTGGCTAGGCTGCTTTGGTTTGCTCTCAGGTAGTTTTCAAAAGTGCCCAGCAGCATAAGACAGCCTCCGCAGCAACATGAGCTTTTAGTCCTTCCTAGAGCATAAAAGTGCCGTGGACCATACACAACGACGTGGGAGGAGGATGGAGTGATTGATCCCTACCGCCGTGGCATGTTGTAGCCATATGCATGTAGCAGCATGTCTCCCAATTTCTTTTACGCATCAAGGACATATGAGTACATGCTACTACATTATCAATTCCACAATGATTATATTTCGTTATATTTTTACATCGCTTTTTGTTTGCTTTACCAATAAACGGAAGGGACATGCGTACTATAGCTATTGAAGTCATTTTTTTAGAATATGGATGTATCCCCGCCTTTACATCGATTGTAAGTATTCATATCATATTTGTGAAGTGTGAAGTTTTACTAAAAAACGGAAAAAGGAGCAATGGCCAAAAGGCCCGCAAACACTAGTGGAAACGAGGCCTTTTATTGATCCTGGAAAGGGCTTTAACACCGGTTCTTCTACGAACCGGTGTTAAAGGGCGACCAGCGGCCCGCGGCAAAAAGGAGCCTTTAACACCGGTTCGTGGCACGAACCGGTGTTAAAGGACCCTGCACCAGTGGCCCGCGCAGCCCCCCCTTTAACACCGGTTCGTGGCTTGAACCGGTGTTAAAGGGGGGGCTATATAAGACACCGCAGCCCACACCCCACTCTTCCATTTTTTCACTATCTCATTTTGGAGCCTAGCAAGAGGGTGTGAAGAGTGCTAGTTTGTGTTTTTTTCATATGCACAAGAGGTGTTCGGTGAAATGCCCGAGAGCTCAAAATAAGTTTTCTCGTTGCTCTTTCCTTCTCGGTCGAGGTCGGCAACTATCCTTTCATGTGTCATTGATGTACTATATATAAATGGTCATCTCCCTATTACTTTTTGATATATACTATATATTAATGCAGATGAACCGGCAATGGATGTACGGTGACCGCCGCACTTCCGAGTACACTACGGGCCTCCAAAATTTCATCGTTGTGGCTAATGAGAACTGTGGTCACAATGGTTTTATGTGCTGTCCGTGTGTTCACTGTCAGAACAAGAAAGACTACTCAAATACCAGAACCATTCACGCCCACCTGCTTCGATCCGGTTTCATGCCCAGCTATAATTGTTGGACCAAGCACGGAGAAAAAGGGGTTGTGATGGAAGACAACGAAGAAGAAGAGGATGATGACAACTATCATAATATTTATCCTGAATATGATGATACTGCAACGGGGTAGATAATGAAGATCAAGAGGCAGCAGATGGGCCCGCTGATGACGATCTTGGTCGGGCCATTACTGATGCAAAGAAAGAATGTGAAACTGAAAAGGAGAAGGAGAAGCTGGAGCAGATGTTAAAGGATCACAAAACATTGTTGTATCCAACTGCGAAGATGGCCACAAAAAGCTAGGTACCATACTGGATTTGCTGCAATGGAAGACAGAGAACGGTGTGACTGACAACGCATTTTCAAAGTTGTTGGTAAAAATGAAGTATCTTCTTCCAAGAAATAATGAGTTGCCCGACAGTACATACCAAGCAAAGAAGGTGGTCTGCCCTCTAGGATTAGACGTGCAGAAGATACATGCCTGCATTAATGACTGCATCCTCTACCGCGGTGAGAAGTACGAGAATTTGGATGCATGCCCGTTATGCACTGCACTGCGGTATAAGATCAGACGAGACGATCCTGGCGATGTTGAGGGCGAGGCCCCTAGGAAGAAGGTTCCTGCCAAGGTTATGTGGTATGCTCATATAATACAACGGTTAAAACGTCTCTTCAGAAATAAAGAGCATGCCAAGTTGTTGCGATGGCACATGGAAGACCGTAAGAAAGACGCGATGTTGAGACACCCCGCTGATGGGTCACAGTGGATAAAAGTCGAGCGAGAGTACCCGGACTTCGCACGTGACGCAAGGAACTTAAGGTTTGGTCCAAGTACAGATGGCATGAATCCTTTTGGTGAGCAGAGCTGCAGTGACAACACCTGGCCTGTAACTATATGTATCTATAACCTTCCTCCTTGGTTGTGTATGAAGAGGAAGTTCATTATGATGCCAGTGCTCATCCAAGGCCCGAGGCAACCCGGCAACGACATTGCTGTGTACCTAAGGCCATTAGTTGAAAAACTTTTATAGCTGTGGGCCAAACCAGGTGTACGTATGTGGGATGAGCACAAAGGGGAGCCATTTGACCTACGAGCACTGCTTTTCATAACCATCAATGATTGGCCTGCTCTTAGTAACATTTCAGGGCAGACAAACAAGGGATACAATGCATGCACACACTGTTTAGATGAGACTGAAAGTGTATATTTGGATAAATGTAAGAAGGTTGTGTACCTAGGGTATCGCCGATTTCTTTCGAACCTGCATCCGATGAAAGAAGAAAGAAAGCATTTCAAGCGTCTGGCGAGAACCGGAGGAAGCGGTTCTCCGTGCGGTGAGGAGGTATTTGGTTTGGTCGAGGACCTAGAAGTAATCTTTGGAAAATGTCTGGCGGTCTATCTATTCGAATAGCGATGCGGACACGCGTCCATGTGGAAGAAGCAATCTATATTTTGGGACCTACCCTATTGGAAAGTCTTAGAGGTCCGCTCTTCAATCGACGTGATGCACGTGACGAAGAATGTTTGCATGAACCTGCTAGGCTTCCTAGGAGTGTATGGGAAGACAAAAGATACACCTGGAAGCAAAGGACCCGAACGTCTGAAAGACCACGAAGAGCCTATGCATCCACGAGAACGAAGGATAAGCGATGCCACTTAACTCCCACTATGCTCTTACCAAAGCGAGAAGGAAATCTTTTTGAATGTCGAGCGATATCAAGGTCCCGTCTGCTTCGTCGAATATAAAGGGAATAATAAATATGGCGAGAAAAATTCCAAAACCTGAAGTCTCATGAGCGCCACGTGATTATGACACAATTGCTTCTTATTGCATTGAGGGGCTTCTACGAAAATGTTCGAGTACCCATTGTGAAGCTATGTGCATTCCTCAATGCAATATCTCGAAGGTAATCGATCCGAAAGCCTACCAGGTTCTGAACAGATGTGGCCCAATGTCTTGTCGACTTTGAGTTGGTGTTCCCACCATCCTTCTTCAATATTATGGCGCATCTCTGGTTCACCTAGTAGAAGAGATTGCCATTCTCGTCTGTATTTCTGCACAATATGTTCCCTTTGAGAGGTACATGGGGTCTTAAAGAAATATGTTCATAACGTGCTAGGCGGAAGGAAGCATCTCCAAGGGCTATGTAGAGGAGGTCATTGAGTTACGTGTTGATTTTATTCTGACGTTAAAGGCGATTGGTGTTCGAGAATCACGACATGAGGGGAGACGTGGAAAAGGCACCCTAGGATGTAAAGCAATGATATGTAGGGACGGGCATTCTCTCAATCAAGCACACTACGGTTTTACAAAGATCTATCTTGGTTGCCCGTATATCAATGAACACAAGAATTTAATCGCCTCAAACACAGGCGGTCGATGAATGGATTATAAGTGAACACATGGCGAATTTTGGCGGTGGCTGCAAAGACTTCTCACGAATAACACCACTTTGTTGGGGATCAGTGTACTTGTTGGCGGGACACCATCTTCGATTGTATGTACTTTCCAAGTGCGAGATAAATGGGAATACATTTTACACGATAGGCCAAGATAAAAAGAGCACCAACCAAAATAGTGGTGTCCGCTTCGATGCAGCAGAAGACAATGGGCAAAAGACCACGTATTATGGGTTCATAGACGAGATATGGGAACTTGACTATGGACCTAATTTTAAGGTCCCCTTGTTTCGATGCAAATGGGTCAAGCTAATAGGAGGAGGGGTTGAGGTAGATAAGAAGTACGGAATGACAACGGTGGATCTCAATAATCTTATGAAGGTAGACAAGAACTTAGACGAACCATTCGTCCTAGCCAATGATGTGGCTCAGGTTTTCTATGTGAAGGACATGTCCTCCAGACCAAAAAAAAGAAAATATATGCAAACGAATACATCATATGATGAGCCAAAGCGTCACATAGTTCTTTCAGGGAAAAGAAACATCGTGGGAATCGAGGACAAGACAGACATGTCAGAAGATTATAATAAGTTTGATAAAATTCCGCCCTTCACAGTGAAAACTGACCCAAGTATTCCGTTAAGTAAAGAAGATGCTCCATGGTTACGTCTAAAGCGATCATAAGGAAGGACATATGCCAAGAAGTTCCTGCTCATATTATGTAACTCTAGTTCATGTCTTTCGCGGTTTGTGGATTGACCGGGACTATATATAGGGGGGCCTTTAGTCCCGGTTTTGTAGTCTCAGTTTTTAATATTAATAAATGTCGTGAGTGTTAGTCCTGTTTTGTGGTTGGACCGAGACTATGAAGAAGTTGTCCCGATTCGTACTTACCATTAAGATATGATCTCCAAACGCGCGCGGTCACATATTAGGGAGTGCCTCTATGACCAGTTTCTTGGAGATGCTTGGGAGGATCGGATCGGCATCTCCCAGCTAGTGGTAATGTCCTGCTCTCGAAACCATCTTGCAGCTTGTAACTTCTCTAACTAGATCAATACCACTGAGCTAACTAATTTCACATATTAGGAGTGCCTCTATGACCATTCTCGGAGATCTTGGGAGGCCCAGGCTCGTCGGCATCTCCCTAAACTGGGCGTAGTGGTGTCCTGCTCTCGAAAACCATCTTGCAGCTTGTAACTTCTCTAACTAGATCAATACAGGAGCTAACTAATTTCACATATTAGGGAGTGCCTCTATGACCGATTTCGGAGATCTGGGAGGGAGGCTCCGTCGGCATCTCCCTGAAACTGGCCGTAGTGGTGTCCCTCTTCTCGAAAACCATCTTGGAGATGCCTCAAACTGGCTGGAGGACTGGACTCACAAGGATGCCTATTTATAGTACAGGCAGCTCGGCATAGTGTCGACACTTACGAAATAATGTCGACACTCACCCCTATTATTAATGCTGACTCGTGTTTTGTCCCGGTTGGTGTCTCCAACCGGTACTAAAGGTTCATCTTTAGTCCCGGTTGGTGACACCATCCGGGACAAGGTCACGCCGCACGACATAATATCGACACTCACCCCTATCATTAGTCTTTGTCGACCTGCTGAAATTCCTCCAACCGTCCCATTTTTAGAACAATGTCATATTTCTTCTGTTAACAATATATGTATTAATTGAGCCATTTTTCTTTCTTCTATTTCTTCACTCCATTTTTCTTCCCGCCATTTTTTCCCGCCATTTTTCCGCCATTTTTCTTCCCGCCAGTTCTTCACTATATATATATATATATATATATATATATATATATGTAGGGTTGGCCTCCATTGTCATTGCACATCTCTAGACTCATATCTGCAACCTCATCACTCTTTCCCATGGCTTCTACCGTAGCACTAACCCCTAGGGAGGCGGAGGCGCTTTGCGCCTTGAACTACCCCTTGCCAGACTCTTGTGTCCCGTCGGCTGGATCTTTGGCCTTGAGGCGTGCAGTTCCTCTGTCCCTCTAGGTGTGGCAGCGGATGGCCATCACGAACCACTACTAGTTCGAGCTCACGCCGGCAGCGGAGGAATCCCGGATGGCATCCAGGCTATTTCCCTACTTGGGAAGCCTTCTTCGTGGATCGGCGTGAGAGGCGCTCGCACGAGGAGGATGGCCCACCTCCTCGAACTTCAACGAGGCCGGCCGTCGGCTATGGTGGCGGTCGGACTCTCTAGGCGTCATGGCCTATGACCTGCCGCCGACTCTAACCCCGTCTGCGCTACCCTCAAGTCCAGCCCATGCGTACTAAGTCTTCAAGGTTCAATTCTGGCGACCCGGCGGCCAGCGATAACGGCGGCGGCGTGCAGCGACTTCGATGGCGAGTATTACAGATGTAGGCAGGAGCATGACTGAATCACTCCAACATTCCGAAACAAGTTCGGCCGATTGTTACTTAATCTGGCCATGTATCTTAATTTTCAGTCGTGCTTTATGTAACTTACTATTAGTTGCATTCTGTATTTTAATTCCAGTTCTATTTCCTTCACAAAATGACCTATCTCATTCGACGATAGTTTAAAACGGGGATAAAAAAAAAAGATCGAAACAGTGCGAAACCTTCGCGTGGTGTTATATTATGTGACATAGTTATAAGGAAAAATCTCAAACTTGGTATATTGATTATGTCTCAAAAAAACCTTCACAAAATGACCTATCTCATTCGAGGTTTCTTGGCTTTCGGGTCAAATGACCAATGTTATGGCTAGAATCAAGGCATAGTTTGTGATAATATGGCCATATTGTGCATACATGTGCATCATGGCATGGCAAACAATGTTGCAAGAGGAAGTTTTCCTTTTTATCGCACCAAAAAAGCATTTTCCATTTTCCGAGCATAAAAAACGGACGGTTTTGTGAAGCAACCACCAAATGGCTAATTCAAAAAACCACCAACACATTTTACAAAAATATTAGACCACCTTATATGGACAATGTACCAATAGAGGGATCTGAAACCTTTCCGTCCACCTCTGGTAAAAAAGACAAATTCCTGCCGAATCGGTAGGAAGTGGGTCAGATATGAACTACATGTACATGATACGAAGCTCATGATTTTTTACAAAAATCATTTTTAGGTTCACAATATGCTATTTTATAAAAAATCCAATGCAAGTTGAGCGCGCTTTGTTAGATTCAAGTGTATACAAAAGATGCGGCATTTAAATATACAATCAATTCAAAAATGTTAATACAAAACATGCGGCATTAAAATATGATTTGCTCTAATAAAATAAGGTTAGATTCCTTTTTAGATGCTTAATATTTCTTATATTCAAAGTTTTAGGATTTGACAATTTATTTTTGTTTGAATTTAATAATCAAAATTTATATGTAAGTGTTTTAATCATTTTGAAAATTTTCATCTAAAGTAAATATAAAATGTTTTTACATGAATGGATAGATATTATTTTTCTGAAAATTATGATTTATTATTCATATTTTTCTGAGTTGAAATGAATAAGATATGAATTTTCTAAATTCATATCCTATTTTATGAATTAAAAATGCCCCCATCCCTTTAATGCATGAAATAAATGACCCCCCCTTTAACACCGGTCCAGCCACGAACCGGTGTTAAAGAATGCATTATTCGTTTAACACACCCCTTTAACACCGGTTTGTGGTGGAACCGGTGTTAAAGAGAATGCTGCTGTAACAATCCCCATAACACGGTTCCGACCACGAACGGTGTTAAAGAGAGGTAATCATAGCCCTTCCTCTTCCTCTTCCCTCCAGCGAGATCGATCGAAACAGAGAGAAGAAGCAGAGCTCGCGCCGTCGCCGTCCACGCCTGCCATCCGCCGCCGCGTCCGTCCACGCCGCCTCGTCCGCCCTCGTCATCCGCCTCCGCGTCCGCCCTGCCGTCTGCCGCTGCATACGTCCATGGCGCCTGTCCACTCGCCGTCGCCGCCCTGCCGTCCATCGCCGCCTCACTGTCCTCGCCACCTCGTCATCGCGCCGCCTTGACCGCGCTCGCCACTGCCCTCGCCGCCTCACTGCCCCGACCAGCACCTCGATCGGTATATATGTTTGTATATATATGTTTTATTTGTTTTAATTATTTGTATGTTTTATATGTATTATATGTATATAAATGGTGCATATATGTATATATTGTATGTATTTTGTTTTATATTGTATGTTTGTATATATATAAAAGGTGCATATATGTATATATTGTATATATAAATGTATATAAAGGAGAGAGCATGCATGCCATACCCTTGTCGGCCGCCAACTCAGCCGCCACGCCATACCGCCAACACCCACTGCCACCGCCACCGCCATACACCAACACACAAGCCTCGCCAACTCGGGCCCCGCTGCCAACCCGTCCACGACCCTTGCCCGACCCATGAGTTGCGAGCGCCACCGGCGGTGAGAGCTTATTTGTGTGTATATTGGATAAATTAGTGTATATTGTGTGTATATTGGATATTGATATTATTTGTGTGTATATTGGATAAATGTTGCATATATGTATATATATTGTTGTGTATGAATAATTTTATTTGTGTGTAATTGCATATATATTGTTGCATATATGTTGTATATAATGTTGCATGTATTAGTTTAGGGTTTATTTAGTTTAGGGTTATTAGTTTAATTAGGGTTTATTTAGTTTAGGGTCGTCACCTTGCTGCTCTGCAAGCGCTGCCGCTGGCCGTCGTCGTTAACGTCGCTCCGGTGACCCCTAGGTAGTGGCGCCGCCCATTTTAGGTAGGTCGCATCACGCTGAGGCGAACCTGCTACCTCGCGCGCCCTAGGTCGCTCTCCAGCGCCGTCAGCCGCCGCTTTCTGGAGCATACTCCGGTCAGCCACTATAGCTAGCCCCTCTCATATGATCCGGGATTTCTCCGAATTAGGGTTTGGACCCCTCGGAACTCGTTTAAAATGATGAAGCATCCTTAGGGTTTTAATTTCATTTGTGTATTTTTGTATGAATAATATGTATATTTGTGTATGAATCCAAGTCCACTTGAATGTTTACTCTCTTACTCTAGATAATATTATTGTTTTAGAAACTATGGATCCACTTAGTAGAAACCTTGAAGAAGAAGAAATAATGGAGAACATTATCGATGAGGACACCTCACAATATCTGAACTTGGAGGGACATGATGACAGCTCAAGTAGTCATGGAGAAGATGAAGACTCCGGTGAACGCAATTTAGTGATTACAAAGTCCGGCGAGGTATATGCATTGATTAAGCCTCTGCTGACTTTCACCAACAATCTTCTTCTACATGTATTAATTAACGCTTCTTTCTTCTTTTAGCCCTCTGGATCGACCAGCCAGCAACCATCTTCTTCTACGAAAAAGAGCAAGCAAGGCGCGAGCCATCGGTTGAAAGATCGTGCAAAGTTCACGATCGAAACAGTCCGTGTTGATGGCAGGCCGATGGAGCCCAAGAAGGTCGCAGACAAATTTGTACGTCAGGCTGGAGTTCTTGTTAGGGACCAAATCCCAATAATAATTGAATATTGGAATAAGACAAAGAAGGGCGACGGTACCTTTGTCGATGAAAGATCCAAAGAAACGCTTTGGAATTCGTTGTTGGTAAATTTGACCCTTCCGCCAGAGGAGGATGAAAACAACCCGGTTATAAAGGAAAATGTCAAAGAGTGGACTCTAAAGAAGATGGCTGATGCTTTCCGCAACTGGAAGACAAAATTGAACAAATTTGTCAAAGCTCGCGAGACTCCAAATTTTGAAGACGCATATTATGCGAAGAGAAGATCTCACTGGCCCGAATTTGTGGCATATAAGGAAGGTGCTATAGCTAAAAAGAGGTCAGAAACCAATACGCTAAATGCCCAGAAGAAGGAATATCACCAGAGGACGGGGTCAGGTGGCTACATATCTCAGATGCCTAAGTGGGAGGAAGCTGAGAAGGTCCTATGCGCTAGAGGATCACACACAGACGGATGGGTGGGACCTACGTGCAAAGACTTGGTTCTCTGGAATCGGGGCAAGGTTGGACCCGAAGCAGGATTGTGTATCTTTCCAACACTCCTTGCCAAACCCGTCCTTTGAACTCATCACGACATACGAGGAAACAGCCGGGACCTTCCATCCCGACGAGAGAATGACCAGCTCACCGCACCATCGGTAAAAAAGAACACCTGGACATACACGAGGCACATGGGGTATGGCGTGGAAGGATGGGTTTGCCGGTGGGCGACTCTTACAGATGGCGACGGAAAATAAAAAGAGCGTCTGAGCGGATGACACAGATAGAACATACACTTGTGGTGCTACAGCGCAAGTGAATGCACTGAAACCATCAAGCTACCGGCCCATCTCAGTGACACGAAGAGCTGCATTGGAAGCTTCAGTGACCCGGACTCTGTGCGGAAGCAGCGTGGCTTCCATGGAGAACATGCAGCCCACGCTTGAAATGGCGGGTCCTCGATACCCGTGGATGAGATCACGGAGGCGAACACACTGAAATGCATGTGAGATTAATGTGCTTATCCATTAAGGTGGTTACGGCTATGCCTTACCTCCTGGCTGGTGGAACTTACCACTGCCGACCGATTATAGATGGCTATGCTATTGTCGGGTGGATGAGGTTGTGAAGGAATATGAGGAAGCACACTTGACCATGCTACGGTGAAGGAAACTCAACTCAAATTTGCGGTGAAAACAACCATTATTTGGAAGAAGGAACACATCGTGCTTCCAGATTGAGGCCACGCCCGTCTCAGCAGCGTCGTGATCTGAGCCGCTTCAGCCATCTCCTGCGCGGCAGCCATCTCCGGCGCTTCAGCCATCTCCTGCGCGGCAGCCATCTCCGGCGCGCCAGCCATCTCCTCAGCGTAAGCGGAAGAGCACTGCCACGAAGAGCATCAGTAGCACTGCCACAAAGAAATCTGCAGGAAACCGTATGCCAAAGAGTTCAAAAAACTACTTCCCAAAGCCTTCCGCCAAGCCATTGCCGGTTTTACCGTGGAATCGCAGCAACGAGGAGACCAATAGGAT
The DNA here is from genome assembly GCA_030063025.1 of Avena longiglumis. NCBI lineage: Eukaryota > Viridiplantae > Streptophyta > Magnoliopsida > Poales > Poaceae > Avena > Avena longiglumis. The sequence goes on along the minus strand of CP125974.1, from coordinate 49,564,006 downwards.
CTCGGAAGAAGAGGTCAAGAAATTCTTTGCACCTAGACGGGCCGAGCCAAAGGAGAAAATAGATCCGGAGGTGGTGGAGAAGTTTTACAACAATCTTTTGAAACCTAAAACCCCACTTGTGCCGGACTACGAGCGCCAGATTTTGAAGGCGGAGGCAAGGCTCCGTAGGGAGACTGAAAGTAGCAGTCGTGCGGCACCCCAGAAAACAGTCCCCATGCTCGGAGAGCAGGAAAACCAATCATGCGCCCTGCTCCAAGTGTTCGACACACGGGACGCTCCTCCCGTAAATGATTATGAGGCAGAGCTACAAAGAAAGGCCAATGAGATGGGGATGACTTACATTGCATACTTGAACATCATGGGAGACAACTTGCCCAAATGCGATTCCAACCCCATACAGCCATGGAAGTATGGGAAGAATCTCGTCAAGAAAGAGGAGCTCAAGAATCTACCAACAAAGATGCGAAGATTGCACAAGTGGTACCTTGATTTATGCAAGACGAGAAAGGAAGAATGTATCACGGCGCATATAAGAGATGAGATTTTCTTGTGCGGAGACGACGAGATCGACTTCAACATTCAAGACTTGCATTTTCTATTCAATCAGAAGGAACTCGACAAAGCTGCCATCAGCCTTTATTGTCTGTAAGTACCATTTCTGTATTTTCTATCTCATCTCATTCACTTTATTAATTGCATGCATGTATATATATATATACTCACCATATATGTATATACTATTATGCAGAAAAAAGGTTATGGAATGCATGAAAGGAGGCCCTTTTGACATTGGGTTCATTGACCCAAATAGAGTTCATGAAGAAGTGGTAAGAACCAAAGCCGGGCAAACAGAAGATTACTTGCTAAGGTCTTTACTGAGACAACAAACCAAAAGGGAAATACTATTTCCTTACAACTTCTCGTGAGTACTGTTACCCTCTCTTGTACACACTCTATTTCGGCTTACTCGATGTTAAGTGTAAGTGATGATGAGTTATGCGTGCGTAGCTTCCACTTTATTCTGCTAGTCATTCAACCGGACTCAGGAAAAGTCCTTGTCATGGACTCGTTACGAAAAGAAAAAGAGCTATGGGCAGACTTTAGAGAGATGCTCCAGAGGTAATTTCAATCATATTATCACACTAGATCGGCAACTTTCGTGACAACAAGTAATTAATTACTCCTTTATCCATTTTCTTTGCTGGACAGGGTTTGGAAAAGGTTCACGGGCAGGACCGTGGGTGAATGGTCAGAAGAACTAAAATTTGTAGACCAAAATGTAAGTAATACTAGCTAGCTAGGTCTGCGTATCTCTTTGATTCTACTTCCAATTCCATTATATCATGCTTTATTGATTATTATTTTGATTGAACTCTCTATTCTCGTAAAGTGCGCGCATCAGGGACACGGCAATAACTTATGTGGGTACTATGTTTGCGAGTTCATTCGCAACACGATATGTGCGACGGGTCAAGCCGCACTAGAACAACTTAGAGTAAGTAAACAAAGTACACAACATTATTTTATTACCATCAATTGTGTTGAATTTTATTCTTATATATATTGACCCCATTCTTCATATATATTTAGATCGACCGGATGCGGGAGCAACTCCTACCATTTGACCACATACGAGCCATTCAAGAGGAATTGGCGGGGTTCATACTTGATGAGGTCGTCACGCCTGGCGGAGAACTCTTTAGATATCCACCAAAATGAACGTTTTATATATGCTTGAACGTGTTTGTCGTGTACTTAATGCTTCAACGTTTACGGAGAATACCACACAATGACGATGTTGTGTATAATAATAGTTGCTTAATTATTCATGTACTCATATGTACCGATGACGATGTATGCGTATACCGCTCACGATCGATTCCCCCTCCCCCCGCTCACCGTCCCATGGCCGTGAAATCGCCCGAGCAGGCGGGCGTAACTGCCGTGGCGAGATTTAGGCCGTTTTCTGCATGGCGAAGATTTATCTCTTTTCTGCCGTGGCGGATTTATCTCTTTCTGCCGGCGGAACCTTTAACACCGTGCGAGCCTGCGGCGGCCCATATCGCCACCCTTTAACACAGGTTCGTATAAGAACTGATGTTAAAGGGGGGCCCTCTCTAACACCGAACCCTCAACAGTGGTTCTACAACCGCTGTTAGAGGGCCCTCCAAACCGGTGTTAGATGGGGGTGTCCACTAGTGAAAAGATTATCTCACACTCATAAATCGCTAATCCTATTTTTTTTCAAAATGGGGTACACTACAGGAATGGGAAGCTACGCCGACGGCCAAACGTCGGGGCCGTCGGCGTAGCCATCATCTAGGCCAGCTCCGCCAAGCAGCCATCGGCGTAGAATTGCCCTCGGCATATCCTATGCTACGCCGACGGCTGCCCTCGGCGTAGCATATGCCGACGGCTGCCCTCGGCGTAGCTATTTTTTTATTTTATCTCATTAAACTTTGAAAAATCATAACTAAATCATTCTAATTCGGAAAAATACAAATAATATATCAAAATTTGCAAAAAAAATAAGACCTTTCTATCTACACTCAAATATTATACATTTTAAAATAAAAATTAAGTAATACATAAAACATTATATATATTTTAAAACAGGCATAAAAAATTCAAAAATGATCGAAAGCGAAACCTTCGCGTGGTGTTATATTATGTGACATAGTTAGAAGGAAAAATATCAAACTTCGTATATTGATTATGTCTCAAAGAAACCTTCACAAAATGACCTATCTCATTCGAGGTTTCTTGGCTTTCGGGTCAAATGACCAATGTTATGGCTAGAATCAAGGCATAGTTTGTGATAATGTGCCCATATTGTGCAGACATGTGTATCATAGAATGGCGAACAATGTTGCAGGAGGAAGCTTTCCTTTTTGTCGCACCAAAAAGGCGGTTTCCATTTTCCGAGCATAAAAAACGGACGGTTTTATGAAGCAACCACCAAATGGCTAATTCAAAATATTACCACCACATTTTACAAAAATAATAGAGCACCTTATATGGACAATGTACCAATAGGGGTATCCGAAACCTTTCTGTCCACCTTTGGTGAAAAAGACAAATTCCTGCCGAATCGGTAGGAAGTGGGTCAGATATGAACTACAAGTACATGATTCGATGCTCATGTTTTTTTACAAAAATCATTTTTAGGTTCACAATATGCTATTTTATCAAAGATCCAATGCAAGTTTAGCGAGGCTCGGCCCCGAGCTAAGAATCTTCATGCCCGCCGTTCGACAAAAAATGATGATAGTTTAAAACGGGCATATAAAATTCAAAAACGATCGAAACAATGCGAAACCTTCGCGTGGTGTCATATTATGTGACATAGTTATAAGTAAAAATATTAAACTTGATATATTGATTATGTCTCAACAAAACCTTCACAAAATGACCTATCTCATTCGAGGTTTCTTGGCTTTCGGGTCAAATGACCAATGTTATGGCTAGAATCAAGGCATAGTTTGTGATAATGTGCCTATATTATGCATACACATGCATCATGGGATGGCGAACAATGTTGCAGGAGGAAGTTTTCCTTTTCGTCCCACCAAAAAGCCATTTCCTATTTTCCGAGCACAAAAAACGGACGATTTTGTGAAGCAACCACCAAATGGCTAATTCAAAATGTTACCACCACATTTTACAAAAATACTATACCACCTTATATGGACAATGTCCCTACATGGATATCCGAAACCTTTCCGTCCACCTTTGGTGAAAAAAGACAAATTCTTCCCGAATCGGTAGGAAGTGGGTCAGATATAAACTACAAGTACATGATCCGATGCTCATGTTTAAAAAAAAATCATTTTTAGGTTCACAATATGATATTTTATCAAAGATCCAATGCAATTTTAGCGAGGCTCGGCCCCGAGCTAAGAATCTTCATGCTCGCCGTTTGACAAAGTTTGACGATAGTTTAAAACGGGCATAAAAAATTCAAAAACGATCGAAACAATGCGAAACCTTTGCGTGGTATCATAATATGTGACATAGTTATAAGTAAAAATATTAAACTTGATATATTGATTATGTCTCAAAAAACCCTTCACAAAATGACCTATCTTATTCGAGATTTCTTGGCTTTCGGGTCAAATGACCAATGTTATGGCTAGAATCAAGGCATAGTTTGTGATAATATGCCCATATTGTGCATACACATGCATCATGGGATGACGAACAATTTTGCAGGATAAAGTTTTCCTTTTCGTCACACCAAAAAGCCATTTCCCATTTTCCGAGCACAAAAAACGGACGATGTTGTGAAGCAACCACCAAATGGCTAATTCAAAATTCTACCACCATATTTTACAAAATTACTATACCACCTTATATGGACAATGTCCCAACAGGGGTATCCGAAACCTTTCCGTACACCTTTGGTGAAAGAGACAAATTCCTGTCGAATCGGTAGGAAGTGGGTCAGATATGAACTACTGGTACATGATCCGATGCTCATGTTTTTTTACAAAAATCATTTTTAGGTTCATAATATGCTATTTTATAAAAGATTCAATACAATTTTTCCTTTTCATCGCACCAAAAAGCCATTTTTCATTATTCGAGCGCAAAAAGGGATTTTTCTAAAGCAAGCACCAAATAGATAATTCAAAAATGGAGGGTTTGTGATTAGTTGATATGGATATCATATTTGGAGTCCTCTTATTTTTCTGATCAATTTAGAAATATTATTTGTTAAATTTTTATTTATAGATTTATAGATATTATTTATTCCATATTAAATAGAAAAATACAAAAAAGTAAAATTATTATATTTTTATTTGAATTCAATAATATTTTTACTTATTCATTAATGTTTACTTAAATAATTGTTTGTAATTTCAAAAAATACAAACATGTGACATGTGGATATAAGGGTTAATAGGATTGATATCATAGTATTGACAATAACGTATGAATTACTTTGCGGAAATAGATTCTGAAGGAACGAGGAAGTTAAGCGTGCTGGAGCTGGAGTAGTATTAGGATGGGTGACCGGTCGGAAAGTTCGACCAAGTCTGTAATTTAATTAAATATTAAGTGTAATTAGTGTTAAAAAGTTCAAACTGAGAGATTAACGAGTCAAACCATTCAAAGATTCAAAAATTGAGAAAAAAATAATTTTTTTTTATAAAAATGTTTTTGCAACCTGTCGACAAGCTATGCCGATGGCCGCTACGCCGAGGGCATTGTCCTCGGCGTGTAAGCGCCAGTATTTTGATCTGTGACGGCCTCTATGTGCTCGTAGAGGGAGCCCTTTGCGAGGCGGTCGTACCATCTGTGAGGCATTTTAGCCTCTGTGACGGATTTTGCCCTCGGCGTGGCCAGCGTCTGTAGTGGTAAGATCACGCCCGGTCTCTGCATCTAAAAAATACACACAACCTGGTTTATTAGATTATTTCTAATGCCTTACAAGAGGATTACAAAGATAAACCCAAGCCCACCAAATAAATGATACAACACAGATGAAAGACGTGTCCATGAACATGGCCAATATCCCTGACATCTCGGCAACGTGCAACATCTAAAAACCGTAGGCCTCGACAAGTCCCCAATGGCGAGGAAGTGGCAAAATAGTCCAGAAGGCCCTCGGCGCGTACCAACATACACGCTACAGAAAGTCATCGCCGCCATCATTTTCCGCATACCCATCTTCAGGAGAGATCAAAACAATGACCTTGTGAGGTCTGCCGTCAATGCCACTATGACGCCAAAAGGCTCCACCACCCTGCATGCGTCCAACATGCTCACGCGCTCGACATCGAGACCCCTTGGCACCATGCTTCCGAGTCCCACCATCCGACGCAGCTTGAAACCATCAGAGATACGTCGTGTGTAGCACCTACCGAACCAACAGGCATGACTGAGCGTAGCACCTAACGGTTAGGCATGACTTGACATCTCCACCTAGGTCTCTGCACAAGACGAAGCCGCTCCACCTTCTGCCTCTAACATCCAACGCTATTCCAAAAACGATGCTCCCAAGAGAGAAAGCGACACCACAACGCCGCCATTATCCGACCCAAAGATCTTAGGTTTCCCCCTGAATAAGCATTATTGAGGTCGACACTAATTGCACGGAGATACCTTCATCAATGTAACAAAATGGAAATGCCGCATCGCCTACCATCGGCTTTGTTTTCACCAGCACCTTGGTATCCCCGCCTCGCTGTCGGGACTAGATGACGGATCCCGCGATCCACCAAAGTAGCCTCAGGCCGACCACCTCCGATGGATAAGATTACCACCACCAAGCCTAGGGCCCGCGCCTCAGATGTCCTCGTGATACGGAACAGTACCTAGAGGGCCTTCGCATGACTTCACCGGTCGTCAACGAGTATGGACGGAATTGATGAATCACCACTGCTTCCATCCAACCCCTTCATCTTTATATCTGCCCGACCGCTGTCGCTTCACCACCACCGCCCGAGATCAAGGGGAGGGCCGCCACCGCCACCGGGAGAGACATGAGGACGAGGAGCCGCCTCCGCCGCGCCGTGGGGCTTTTCCCAGGGATGGATCTGACGGTGGCGGAGAGAGGCAGTGCGGTGGAGGATCCGCCCGGTGCGGCCTGGCAACGGTTGCACGAGTTTGGCAGTCCTTCTGATAATGATCGTTCAGTTAGCTACTGAAAGTGTGAAACATCGCACGCGAGATCACCACGACTGAAATACATCTCTAATCCTATTGTTAGCTGGCCACACAAATCGACGAAATAAATCCCACACTATCATCTCCAAGCGGCTGCATCGAGGGACTGGACTCCAAAGTGGCCCTGGGCCTCAACATCGTGAAGTGGAAGGCCATATGAGGATCTAGTAAAATAACCCGCAATATTTTTTTGCTAAATAAAAGACCATTTATCAGCGGAGTCTAAAACAACTAAAATATTTCGATGGAAAATGTTATGGAAAAATGCTAACTATTGTGAAAGTGAGTTATGGCCTAGCAATATATCTTCTTGGAAGAGTGTGTTGAAACAATTTTCCACTTTAGAATGCATCTATGTCTAAGAATGGGTCTTTGGTCCTCATAATTCCTTTGTCAAAACGGGGAGTCATGGATTGCTTGGTTAGATGGGTTCTTGAAATAGAGGTAAACAAAATAACACATGAATAAAATAAAAAAGAATGTACAAGGAGAGGATTGAAAACACATGAATTTTGTAAACTTTGGTCATTGATTAACACGGGTATGACGGTAAACTACGTCTTGCGTTGTCCCCTGCGTGCGATGGAGACACAAACTCTACCATCGGCTTCTCTGCCCCTCCTCTACCCGTCGCCATGCTACCGGCCGCGGGCCAGCCTCTACCGAGCGCGTGCTACCGGCCGCGGGCCAGCCTCATATGGTGGACTCGGCCGGGAAGGTGACAAACTTATTGGCGTGGGGGTGGCTGCTCAACCACGATTGCTTCTTGTGGTCGGCGATGCCGAATGTGGCTATGTGGGGGAGGGGGCAGATCCTACGTCTGGGACGCGGTGGTCCACTGGTGCTCCAGGTGTGCGGGTGGTTTCATGGGTGCTGCAGAGGTGCTATATCTGCCATGCTCATCGCCCCCGCTACCGCATCTCTCTACGCTAGATGAAAGTATGTTTATAAAGCAGGGTGAAAGCATGATTCAAGGGGGATTAACACGAATAGGAAAAGACACATGAATTTTAATAAACATTTAGAAGAATTATTAGGATGTTAGTATAGCACTAAAGACCTTGTTCCGTTCTTGGTGCTTCTATTATAAACAAAGATTGTGAAAAATGTTGTTGTGTTTTTTCGTTTTCTCAATTCATCTGTCTCGGCATGGATAACTTGTGTCACCATAGGGAAATTTCACATTTTATCATGTTATCACTGGTGGAAACGGGGCTATAGGTCCCGGTTGGTACGGGGCTTTAGTCCCGGTTTCCCAACCGGGACGGGGCAATCGGGACTAAAGCCCTAACCTTTAGTCCCGGTTGCCCCACCAACAGGGACAAAAGGGTGCACACGTGGCAGCGGCAGAGGGCGAGGGGGGTGGAGCATTTAGTCCCGGTTCACGAACCGGGACTAATAACCTTCTGCCGCAGAGATTTGGCCCATTTCTCTGCATGCGAGAATTCATTGGCACACTTTGTTGCCGGCAAATTTTCGCCACTTTTGTGCTTGGCGAAGAATTCATTTAGGTTGTTTTATTGTTTATTTAGTGATTTGCACTTATCAATGAAGGAATCTTATATTACATCATGAATATCATGACAATATTACATTGAATACACGGATCAAGTTCATGCACTGCATACAAAAGTTGCTATTCGATGCTACCGGCCAATTCCTTCAAAGTTGCTATTTTACAATCCCTATTGTCTATACACAGCCAAATAGTATTCCCCTTTTGGGTCTAGGACTTCTGCATCCAAGAATCCCGCCAATTCCTCCTGAATTGCTCGTACGCGATCCTTTGGCGGAAGACCGTCCGTGAGCGTTCGATCTGATTTAAAAAAGGAGTCAGCCTATATGAATGAAACTAAACACAATTTGATTGTAATTAAAAACTATAGAAATTGTTTACATACGTGGAGTTTCTCTAAATTTCTGCCCTTCTCATCGCACGTCTGCCGGATGAACTCGCAAACATAGTATCCACATAGATTGTTACCTAGTCCCTGCGTCAGGCACTTTACAAGAACAGAGTTCAATCAAAATAATAATCAAGCATGATAATAACTGTATCAAAACTAGAATCAAAGAGATGCGCGGATATAGCTAGTGGTGCTTACATTTAGTGGTTGAAATGTAAGCTCCTCTTTCCAAACACCCCTAGCCTTGTTGGTGAACCGTTTCCAAATGGCTGCCGTGAAAACGAATAAAATAAGTTATTAAGTACTTGATATCATAAAATTCACGAACGTTGCCGATATAGTGTCGTAATGATTAGAATTACCGCTGGAGAAGTATCTGCATGTCCTTCCACATCTCAAGGGGTTTATGTTTCGAGTCCATGACTAGTACACACCTTTGTCAAGTTGAATGATTAATAGAATATAGTGGAAGCTGCAAATGCATAACTAATCAATTATATACTTAATATCGAATAAGCGAAATAGAAAGTGTATACAAGACAATAACACTCACTCGAAGTTGTAAGGAAATAGTATTTCCCTTTTGGTTTCTTGAAACCTTAACGCTTGTACTATATTATCCTCCGTATCCTGGGGGCTTATTTTGAGATTAGCTTCATGAACCCAATATGGGTCAATGAAGCCAATGTCATAGATTTGTCCTCTGCTGCATTCGAGAATCTTCATTCTGCATATTACAGTATGATTATATACATGCAATAAACAAAATAATATAGCTGGAGACTAAATTAATTACATAATTAGTACTTACAGACAATAGGCACTGATGATCGATTTGTCCATGGCGTCTTGATTGAATAATTGAAATAGTTCATCAAATTCAATGGATATCATGTCATCCTTTTCTTTCCCATGATGCTTTTTTGTAACCCTCAGCACTATCCAGTTAGCCCCGGCCCTTGTGGCATGCATGTACCAGTTATGCAATCTTCGCATTTTTGTTGGAAGATTGTTTACCTCCTCAGGTTTGACGAGAGGTTTGACGTACTGGTATTTGTATGCTACTTCACTCACGGGGAAGAAATCTAAATGGGATAAGTACTGGGCAATACTCATACCTTGAGCAGCGGCAGCTTCTCCGTATTGTGCAACTACCTCTGTATCATACTGCTCTTCGGCCCCATATTTGCTCGACCCCACATTGGTTTGGGAAATCACCTTGAGAGGGGCGCAAGTCAATTTTGCTTGTGCTCCGAGCTGGGCAACAGATTTCTCGCTTGCATCAGTACTGTTCTTCGAGGCTCTTTGTGCCGCATGTGACTTGAGAATAGAACGCTCATAGTCTGATGACAGCTTTGGTTTGGGTTGATGAAGAGTCTTTAACATTTTCAACACTTTGGCTTTTTCTTCTTTGGTCTTTGGGGAACTATGGCTCTTTCGGCCGCCTCGACTTAGCTTAAACATGTCGTTTCCATCAACGATCACCGATCTCCTCTTGATGCGATCATAAGCTCTCTTGGGAGGAACCTTTGGTACTTTTGGAAGAGGCTCTTATTTACGTTGGCGATCGCTTACGACGATGGCAGTGCGCTTCGCTTTTATCCCGAGGCGCGGCGATGGCTCCCGGCGATGGCTGCACGGAGATTGGTGAGGCGAAGGCGGCTGTCGGCGGCGGCGACCTCGGAGACGGGTGAGGCGGGCGAAGATGGCCTTGGCGTGTGATTTGAGCACGATACATTCCTTGACGCCATAGAATGGTGACGTTTTTCGTCTTCGATCTGATCATCCCTTCACCTGCAGGGTAGTGAAGATCCAAAACCTCAAAGGTGGGCATGATTTCATCCACGCCGACAACAGCGTAGCCCTCTGGAACCGGATGACAGTGGTAAGTTGGTGTGGGTCCAATTGGTAAGGCATAGCCGACCGCCACCTTCATTGATATGTTCACAACTTTGACATGTAGCTCGTAGTGTGCCATCTCTGCGATATCATCCACTGGGTATCCAACAGGAGCCATCGTCGGTGCATCATCGTCATCGCCATTGTCATCACCCGGGACCTCGGTGGAAGCCACACTGTTTTTCGATTATTCGATAGGCCGGTAGCATCGAATCTTTGTGTCTTTCTTGAGATGGGCGGTAGTACTTGCTCTTTAAGTGCGTTAATTTCATCTTGTTGTTGCTTTAATTGTTCTTCAATTAAATGCATTCGCTCTTCGACTATCTGCTTCAACTTCCTCCTGTCCTTTCTCCTCGTGGCTTCTATCGGGATATTTCTTCCTCTCTTCCGAAACCCGTCCTCCATGGTTGGGAGCCTCTTGTGCCTCGTGTTCGTCCATCATGTTCCTTATTTCCAAGGGCGAGTGTGAGCTCATCATTCTCTCTATCGGGAAAGAAGTCCCCATCTTTAACAGCCTTTACTGCTTTTCTGATCCTCTCGATTGGAAAGGGGTCTTCTTTATGTCGTATGTTATATATACACCTCCCTTCCGAGTCCAACGTGCCCCCATGCCCGTAAAACCAATTCCTTGCACGTTCTACCCAATCATCTATCTCTGGGGTGATCTTTTTATCACGCAGTTCATTCTCAAGTTTCTCCCACTTAGGAATGCCAGCCCTATAGCCACCTTGCCTCATAGTATGGTGATACTTCTTGTTAGCAGCATTCAGCTTATTCGTTGCAGACATTTTCTTAGCTTTTTCTAATGTCTTGTATTCCACAAACTCAGCCCATAATGGTTTTATCTTCTCAAACTGAATATTCTTGAAATCAGGAGTCTTCTCTTTCACGACATAGTCAAGGTGCAATCTTTTCTTCCACTTGGTGAAACACTGGGCCATCTTCTTCAAAGCCCACTCCCTGACCTTAGCCTCCATGGCTCTCCCATGTTGTAAGGCGTCCTCAAATGGATCCTCCGCATTTGGATCCAGCTCTATCTTCGGTAGTTTGAAATTAACCATGAGCCTCTTCCACAGTAAATCTTTGGCGTGGTTAGGGACAAATAAACATGTTCCCTCTTCATCCGCATTAGCAGGCCTATTCCAATTTCTAATGGTGATCGGGATTAAGTCCCTAACGATTACTCTGCATTGTGCCACAAATTTGTTTGCGACAACTTCGGGAGCCGTCGGTTTGCCGTCTTCAGCGACATCTTCGATCCTGAACCTCTCATGGTCTTGCAACTTTTTGGTTGGGCCTCGTCTGCTCTTTTCAGTAGATTCCTTCGATCCGGAGGGCTAAAAGAAGAAAGATCATCGTTACTATTTCAATATAGATAGCAGATGATTAATTAATGAATTGATTATATGTAACACCCTCAGAATCGGACCTATGCAAGTTTGGGCAAAATTCACCAAACCCGCATAGAAACGATTCAAAGGTGCCCACCAGGCACTTCCGTGCGGGTGGAAAACGAAGTAATAACATTACACAACAGTCCTCGATGGGACCCACAGAACAGATATATATATATAACAGCGACTCAATGAGTCAAGAATACAGATATACGGTACAAAGACCCAAATCACCTTTAAAACGATAGAGCGTCCAGCTACGGACAAGATGCATATGGGGCTAAGAGCCCTGAAGAATAACCAATGGCGTCCATAACCCTGCCCAGGCCAAGCCGGAAGGGTAACCTCGCTAATGGCGTCGATCTCAAAACCTGCTTAAACAAAAGGGGTGCGGCAAAGGGCAAAGGAAAGAAGGAGCGCGTCGATCGAGGCCAAGACACTACAGCGAGGCTAGAATTCGGTCCTCGCCTACATAGGTATGGTGGTGGCGGCGGCAAGATGCACTAAACAACCTATAGAGACTCGATACAATGGCGGTTATCGAGAGGGGTGAGGATGACCTAACGGATCCAACCTGAAGCTAACACCAAACAAACCCATCCAGTATTTCCCCTCGAGACCAACGAGGAAGTCAACCGAGGAACTCACACGTTGGCGGTTTACTTATTCATTATCGTTCGGCACTTTACTAGACAGGTTTAGATAATCGTCACGATAAAGTAAGCGATGGGCACTTTTATTTAATCATTCCGTTGGAGTTGCAACAATTACTAATCGATATGAATAGCATGAGATATCCCATAAAACCCAAGCAGTTGTTGGTACTTTTATTCAGCCATTACATTGTAGTTTCAATACTTACTAGTCGATACAATTGCATGGCGACAACCAAACAAGCAATTGTGGGCGTATTAATTAGCCATTCCGTTGTAGTGAAGCTGATTACTAGTCATTATAAGTCAAATTTATAGCATAAACTTTAGTTATGCTTGTCTATGATCGAGATCTCGTGCTCCAAGTCGTCCATATCCGCGGACACGGCTTTGAAAGTTTTACCGGCGGGGTGCACCAATAGCAACACACGCTCGATCAACCTCGGAAAAACCAAATCAAAACCCAACGAGGCTTTCACGACCGAGCAATCACGAGTTGAGAAATATTTCAGGGGCCACCTTAAGTAGATCCATAGCAGTAAGCAAGCTCGAGACGGCCTCAAGGTGCTTTGGGTATACGGCTGTGAACGTGGGAACCAAGCGGGCTTGTCGACACCGGAATCGTGTCCCGATCCTAAAAGATGCAGTGTGCCCTCGCTGTCGTAAATAAAGCGATAAAACATGGCATAAGAAATGCGGGATCGTAAATAAAACCTCAAACTAGTTTGTGGCCCCAAGAAATAAGATCAATCAAGCTCGCTCGGGGTCCCATATACCTCCCGGATGTGGATAGCGCGCAAAAATCAAGGAACAGGTATCAAGTACTCGGGGTCTTACGGGACACAAGTGGGCGTTCGGAAACCAAATATTACCTATCACCCACCGATGCCTCTGCTTATTTCAATTTTAGTTGTTATACAGAAAGTAAAGTGGCGATAAGCAAAACTAGAATCATCTCCAACATCAACATGCGGCAATACATCAACAACTGTGGCATTTGACAACACGCGACAACACTTGAGCAAGCGACTACGACACGCAAGTCCAACTATCTACCAAACAACAGGTAATAGGAAGTGTCCAAGGCAATATACGGCTGCAGGGGAAATCACAGGTACGGAAACTAAAGCATCGCAACTCAGATAGCAATAGATCAACAAGGGAATAAAGACTATAAAAGTAAGATAGGTAGAAAGGGGGAGATGCTCGCCTGAAAACATTGTCGAAGGGTTCAACCGAAGATCGGTAAGCTCACATCAACTCAACGGCCTTATCCGAAGAACCAAAACACTAGAAGAAACACGGATGCGATATTCAATACAACGGCGGAAGATCGGCATGATGCATGCATGATGGATGGCATGGCAAAGGTGCGATGCAATTAGGTCATATTAAGCGGAACCGGGTCCCACAATTAATTAGGTGCTTCAAGTTATTTAGATCCCATAATTTAAATGTTGTATAACAAGGCAAGGTAAGATACGGTTCGCTACACAAGTTTAAATGAGGCCGATATAAGGCTAGATTTGCCGCATATGGGCCCCATATTTAATTATTAGGTGAACCGCATAAGGCCCCAACCACATGAAAGCATGCATGCAAGGTGAATGATTGATATGCAACAGTTGTTATTAAGTTATAAAATAGGTTCCGGGAAAAGGGTTCACACATTGGAGGGGCTCGACGATCTTGGGGTCCGGGGTTCGGCAGGTCCGAGGTCAGTTCGGTTCCGTTCTCGCTCGGGGTTAGGGTCTCGGGTCGGGTAGATCTTGTCGCATCGTCTCGGGTCTGTCCGGCGAGAACTTGTGTCGGTCGTTCTTGTCATCGCGAAGGTCTTGCCGGTCCACGCTTCGTTTCTGAGACGTCCTTGGCGCTCGAAGCCGGACTTGGTTCGGCGTCGGGTGCATCGGAACTTCCGGGTGTCGGTCTTGTCGGTCCGCGCCATCGAGTCGGTCTTGTCGTCCGTGAGCGTAGATCTTGGGAGGTTCGGGGTTCCATGGGTTGGCTCGACAACCGGACTCGGAACAGTCTTGGTGAACTTGGCGTGTCGGGTACTTGTGGTACAGAGTGCGATCTTGGCGTTCTTCGGTTCGGGTTTGGCGTTCGCGGGAGGGTCTTGTCGTGTAGACGACCTTGGTGTCACGGTGGTCTTTTGGGCGGTACCGTGGTCGGTGAAAGATCTTGCCGTACCGTTGAAGAACTTCGCGGTTCGGTGTCGTGAGCACTAGATGTTTCACGTGGGGACCTTCGGTTCGCTGCGGGCTTGCGAGACGACAAAGTGACGGCAGAACCGGCAGAGGACCCGGGCGGCTGGCTCTGTGCACGGGCCTGGTCGACGAGGCGGTTGCGAAGGGAGGGTTGTCGGCAGTGGCGGTCGGGGAGAGCACGGGCGAGCCCGAGGCGGGCGACGCCGGGCTGGCGGCGGGCGGGTCGACGCCGTGGAGGCTCGGCTGGCGGTGGTCGAGTGAAGGCGGGGCGGCTCGCGCGGCCGGCCTGTAACGGGACGACAGCGGCGGCGTCGGCGCCGCCGGGCGGGCTTCCTAAGCGCAGGCAGCGGACGGCGGGCGGCGGAGGTCGGCGGGGCGTGCTTGGCGGCGCTGAGCCAGCCGGCGGGCTTGGGCGAGCGGGCGGGCGAAGGCGAGGGAGCGTGGGGCCAGCTAGCGCCGACTCCGGCGTGGGGTGTCTGCAGGCAGCGGCGCCGGGCGGAGGTTCGTCGTCGAGGAGATGGAGCCTTGAAGGGCGGCGTGGAGAGGGCGGCGCGGCCAGCGTCCCGAGCGGCCTTGGTCGCCGAGGTGAGGCAGCCTTGCGAGGGGGCTGAGGCGGCGACGGAGGAACCGCGGCGAGAGAGCCAGCCGGGAGGGCTCATGAGGTGGAACTGGAGACGGTGGCTGAGGCGCGGACGGAGGTTGGCGGGGCACGCCATGAGGGACCAGCGGGAGGAGAGGGCAGTTGGGCAGCGTGCTGCGTGAGGAGCGTGCCTGTGGTGGGGCCCAGGGGAGGCTCGGACTGGGAAGGGGGCATCTGGGGAGGTTGCAGCTGCCAGGGGAGGTGGGTTGCCCGCGTGGGGTGCGTGGGACGCGTGGGAGGTTGGTGGGTGAGGGGCAGGCGGGCCCCGGTGTCGAGGTGGGGTGGAGTGTGCGTGCGTGGTGTGCGTGTGATTGAGCGGCTGTGCGCGCGTGAGATGTGAGTGGTGTGGGGTTGGGTTAGAGGGAGAGAGAGAGGAGAGAAAGAGGGGTGAGGGCGACGTGGCGGGTCTGGATTGGTGGGAGGGGGAGGGTGAGAGGAGGTGGCATGTTCTGATTGGGGGGGTGAGGTGGAGGTGTGTGTGGGTAGAGAAGTGGGTGGGTTTAGGATTTAGATGGGGCTGGTTGGGGTGGACCGTTTATAAAATCTGGGGCGGTCGTTCGGGTCGGGTTGGCCCGTTCGACTGCCCCTACTAAAAATAATATAAATTTTATTTGTTTAAAACGGGCCGTTGGCAAACCGATAGCCAAAACAAAATATTCGGGACCCGGTTTTGATGTTTGAAAATAAAGAGGGAGTTTAGAAAACAACACGGGCTTTACAAACATAGTTTTAGCAAACAATGCATGATGATGACGATGCAATGCGCAAATTCAACGCGATTTTCTAGTAGTGGTTTTGCGGGATGCCACAATTCGACACCACTAACAAGGGATCTCGCCCTCGAGATCCGCCTCCTGGTATCGGAAGGAAGGTCGGCGTTCTCCGTCTTCTCGCTTTGTGTAGATCCTCGCGACACCACTAACGATGGTTCCTTCTTCATCTGGGTATCGGCGACACCACCAACAAAGGTTCGTTGTCCCTGATCGTCGAGAGAACACTCCGGAGAAACAAAGGACGAAGATAGAGGTATCAAACAATACGGCCACCTCTAACTTCCGTGGACGGAGTAAATTGCTGGATCCACTGATTCGACATACAAGAGCGAATGATAAGAGCAGTGGTAGGGTAGCTACTCCATCCCACGCTCAACCCATTACTCTGCACACGAATAAGCGGATTAAGCATCCAACCCTCGGAATTAGACTGAAGATCTTCTTGGATGGTATCCGGAACAAAGGAATGCTGCCAGCAGAAATCGTATGAAAGACACAACGATTAGGTTTCGCGATGGTTCCATTGGCATGAACAACACATGCTCAAGGTCGACTCCAACTTCACCAAAGCTCGTCCTTCTTATATGTTTTTCAACGACACTGACATCCGGCAAGGAACACATATGGATAGAGAGCTCAAGAACAAAAGATCGGATGAAGGTTCAAGACAAGTTGCATTGATGATCGCAGCACCTCAGTTTAGAAGAAAGAGCGAAACCACGAAGTACGGCGGAACCCAACCACGAGAATTCCGGACTCGAAGAGAGAGAAGAGAGCATTCAAAACACGCCGAGGTAAGAGGAGAGTAGCGGAGGGGTAAAATCAGACCTAATCGTAACTATCAACCGATTTTGCAAAAATAGTTTTGACACTCTACTTCGCCGTTAGCTAGGTTATCCTAATTTGGACTTGTGGGTATCGCAACTGTGAGCTCGATACCACTTTGTAACACCCTCGAATCGGACCTATGCAAGTTTGGGCAAAATTCACCAAACCCGCGAAAGCGATTCAAAGGTGCCACCGAGCACTTCCGTGCGGGTGGAAAGCGTAATAACATTACACAACAGTCCTCGATGGGACCCATGAGCAGATATATATATATATATAAACGACTCAATGAGTCAAGAATACGTATATACGGTACAAAGACCCAAATCACCTTTAAAAGCGATAGAGCGTCCCTACGGACAAGATGCATATGGGGCTAAGAGCCACGAAAGAATAACCAATGGCGTCCATAACCACCCGGGCCAAGGAAGGGTAACCCCGCTAACGTCGATCTCAAAACCTGCTTAAACAAAGGGTGCCGCAAAGGCAAAGGAAAAAGAAGGAGCGTCGATCGAGGCGATTACAGCGAGGCTAGAATTCGGTCCTCGCCTACATAGGTATGGTGGGGATCGGCAAATGGCAAGCATGCACTAAACAACCTATAGAGACTCGATACAACTGGCGGTTATCGAGAGAGGGTGAGGATGACCTAACGGATCCAACTCAAGCTAACACCAAACAAACCCATCCGTATTTCCCCTCGAGACCAAACGAGGAAGTCAACCGAGAACTCACAGTTGCGCTTTACTTATTCGATTATCGTTGCGGCACTTTACTAGACAGGTTTAGATAATCGTCACGATAAAAGCGATGGGCACTTTATTTAATCATTCCGTTGGAGTTGCAACAATTACTAATCGATATGAATAGCATGAGATATCCCATAAACCCAGCAGCTTGTTGGTACTTTTATTCAGCCATTCTTGTAGTTGCAATACTTACTAGTCGATACAATTGCATGGCGACAACCAAACAAGCAATTGTGGGCAGTATTAATTAGCCATTCCGTTGTAGTGAAGCTGATTACTAGTCATTATAAGTCAAATTTATAGCAATAAACTTTAGTTATGCTTGTCTATGATCGAGATACTGTGCTCCAAGTCGTCCATATCCATGGACACGGCTTTGAGAAAGTTTTACCGGCCGGGTGCACCAATAGCAACACACGCCGATCAACCTCGGAAAAACCAAATCAAAACCCAACGAGGCTTTCACGATCGAGCAATCACAGATTCAAATATTTCAGGGGCCACCCTTAAGTAGATCCCGCAACGGAGTAAGCAAGCTCGAGACGGCCTCAAGGTTTGGGTATACGGTGAATTTGGGAACCCCAAACGGGCTTGTCGACACCGCGGAATCGTGTCCCGATCCTAAAGCGACGGTGTGCAACCTCGCACAATCGTAAATAAAGCGATAAAACATGGCATAAGAAAGATCGTAAATAAAACCTCAAACTAGTTTGTGGCCCCAAGAAATAAGATCAATCAAGCTCGCTCAGGGGTCCCATATACCTCCGGATGTGGATAGCGCAAAATCAAGGAACAGTATCAAGTACTCGGGTCTTACGGGACACAAGTGGTTCGGAAACCAAATATTACCTATCACCCACCGATGCCTCTGCTTATTTCAATTTTAGTTGTTATACGAGAAAGTAAAGTGGCGATAAGCAAAACTAGAATCATCTCCAACATCAACATGCGGCAATACATCAACAAGCTGTGGCATTTGACAACACGACAACACTTGAGCAAGCGACTCGACACGCAAGTCCAACTATCTACCAAACAACATGTAATAGGAAGTGTCCAAGGCAATATCACGGCCGCGGGAAATCACGGTGCGAAACTAAAGCATCGCAACTCGGATAGCAATAGATCAACAAGGAATAAAGACTATAAAAGTAAGATAGGTAGAAAGGGAGATGCTCACTGAAAACATTGTCGAAGGTTCAACCAAGATCGGGAGCTCACATCAACTCAACGGCCTTATCCGCGAAGAACCAAAACACTAGAAGAAACACCGGATGCGATATTCAATACAACGGCAGAAGATCGGCATGATGCATGCATGATGGATGGCATGGCAAAGGTGCGATGCAATTAGGTCATATTAAGCGGAACCGGGGTCCCGACAATTAATTAGGTGGTTCAAGTTATTTAGATCCCCGCAATTTAAATGTTGTATAACAAGGCAAGGTAAGATACCGGTTCACTACACAAGTTTAAATGAGGCCGATATAAGGCTAGATTTGCCCGCATATGGGCCCCATATTTAATTATTAGGTGAACCGGCATAAGGCCCCCAACCACATGAAAGCATGCATGCAAGGTGAATGATTGATATGCAACAGTTGTTATTAAGTTATAAAATAGGTTCCGGGAAAAGGGTTCACACATTGGAGGGGCTCGACGATCTTGGGGTCCGGGGTTCGGGGTTCGACAGGGTCCAGGGTCCAGGGTTCGACGGTTCCGTTCTCGGCTCCGGGGTTAGGGTCTCGGGTCGGGGTAGATCTTGTCGCATCGGGGTCTCGGTGTCCGGGGCAGAACTTGTGTCGGTGCCGTTCTTGTCATCGCGAAGGTCTTGCCGGGTCCACGCTTCGGTTTCCGTGAGACGTCCTTGGCGCTCCGGGAAGCCGGACTTGGTTCGGCGTCGGGGTGCATCGGAACTTCCGGGCCGGTGTCGGTCTTGTCGGGTCCGCGCCATCGAGTCGGTCTTGTCGTCCCGTAGCGTAGATCTTGGGGAGGTTCGGGGTTCCATGGGTTCGGCTCGACAACGGACTCGAGCGTCTTGGTGAACTTGGCGTGTCGGGTGCGGTACTTGTGCAGTGCGGCGATCTTGGCGTTCTTCGGTTCGGTTTTGGCGTTCGCGGGAGGGTCTTGTCGCGGTGTAGGCGACCTTGGTGTCACGGTGGTCGTTTTGGGCGATCAGTGGTCGGTGAAAGATCTTGCCGCTTGAAGAACTCGGTCGCGGTTCGTGTCGGCGGAGCACTAGATGTTTCACGTAGGGACCTTGGTTCGCCTGCGGGCTTGCAGAGACGAAAGGACGGCAGACTGACGGCCCGGGAGGCGCGGGCTGGCTCAGTACGGGGCCCGTCGACGGAGGCGGTTCTGAAGGGAGGGTTGTCGGCAGTGGCGGTCGGGGAAGAGCAGGCGAGGCCACGGAGGCGGGCGGCCAGCTGGCGGCGGGCGGCGACGGGCCGTGGAGGCTCGGCTCGGCGGTGGTCGAGGTGGGCGGGGCGGCTCATGGGGCGCTCGGCGCCAGCCTGCGACGGGGACGGCAGCGTCTGGCGGCGTCGGGCCTTGAGGCTGGCTGGCGGCGGCAATGAGCAGCGGCGGGTCGCTGGCGGGAGCCGTGGCGTGCGGGGAGCGCGGCCAGCGCTTTGGCGGCGGGCGAGCAGCGAGGCGAGAAGGAGCGCGGGGCTAGCCTGACTCCGGCGTGGGGCTGCGGCCAGCTGGGCGGAGGATTGTCGTCGAGGAGATGGGCCTTGAGGCGTGGGCGAGCGCCAGCGCGCGGCGCCATGGTCGCCGGGTGGCAGCAAGTGGCGGCAGCGGAAGCGTGAGGGCAAGCTGAGGAACTCGCGGAGGTGGCTGGAGAGCAGTGGTGGGCAGACGGAGGTTGGCGGTGGGGAGGTTGGCGGAGGGGCCAGCGAGAGAGGGAGCAGTTGAGGCAGCGTCTTGCGTGAGGAGCGTGCATGGTGGGAGAGGGAGGCTCGGGCGGGAAGGGCATCTCGGGAGGTTGCACTGCCAGGTGGGTTGCCAGCGTGGGGTGCGTGGGGACGTGGGAGGTTGGTGGTGGGGCGGGCGGGCCCGGTGTCGGCAGGTGGGGTGGAGTGCGTGCGTGGTGTGCGTGTGTTTGGCCAAGCGTGAGATGTGAGTGGTGTGGGGTTGGGTTGGGGAGAGAGAGAGGAGAGAAAGAGGGTGAGGGCGACGTGGCGGGTGGATTGGTGGGAGGGAGGGTGAGGAGGTGGCATGTTCGATTGGGGGGTGAGGTGGAGGTGTGTGTGGGTAGAAGTGGGTGGGTTTAGGATTTAGATGGGGCTGGTTGGGGTGGACCGTTTATAAAATCTGGGTGTCGTTGGTCGGGTTGGCCTGATTCATTGCCCTACTAAAATAATATAAATTTTATTTGTTTAAAACGGGCCGTTGGCAAACCGATAGCGGCCAAAACAAAATATTCCGGGGACCCGGTTTTGATGTTTGAAAATAAAGAGGGTAGTTTAGAAAACAACACGGGCTTTACAAACATAGTTTTAGCAAACAATGCATGATGATGACGATGCAATGCGCAAATTCAACGCGATTTTCTAGTAGTGGTTTTGCGGGATGCCACATTATATTACATGCACCTCACCGGAGCGGTCGTCTTCTCGATTACACAAGGTATCGCCTTCTCCCTCGCGGAAGGCAGCACCTTCAACCTCAAACAAGTCGTCTATTACGGTAAAAAGAGGATCACCCTCACCGGAGTTGTTCAGAAACGTTGATACGTCTAAATTTTCTTCCCCACGGATCACACCTTGGATCAACTCTTCCTTTTCTTCGTCTCTGACGGTTGGGTCCATATTTTCTGCATAGGTGGAAAAACGAATAAGTCAAAGCAGCTAAAGGAGAAAGTTAGGTACGATGTTGAGAGATATAAACCCTAATTCAGAGAAACCCTAATATATATATATACACAATAATAAAAATGAAGAGAAACCCTAAACCCTAAACCTAGCTACAAAAAGGAAACCGTGTAGTAGATAGGCACATCGTCGAACCCACATGCACCTAAGGGGTATTAATGATTCCTTATCTAAGATAGGGCTTTTAAGTTTCGACAATGTGAATCGGTGCAGGGCTACCCAAGGTGACCCGAGGGGACGAAGACAAATAATACCAAAATAATTAATAAACCTAATAATACCTAACTAATAATAAACCCTAAGACATGCTTGACGATTTAATCGGGGTTCCGAGGGGTGAAAACCCTAACTCGGGGAAACTCCGGAACATATGAGAGGGGTGCATTTGTTCTTCTAATTATACTTGTCATTTAAGTTGTTGAACAATTCATGATTATAGGTTAAATAGATAGGTTTCATTTTTCTGAACAATTTGATATATTATTTGTATTTTTCTGACTTATAAATAAAAAGATATTAAATTTACAAGTTTATATCAATTTCTGGAATTATTAAATCATTGAAAATTGAATTACTGTGTCAATATGACATCAGCAAAGGGTTGGTTTTTACCCGACATAACCAGCCATCCTTGAGTCTTGGGCCCTAGCCATCGCAAGCCACCGTGGTGGTCAAGGTCAGCGGGCGTGGGCCACGTCGGTACGTGGCGCCGGTGACGTCATCTCGGCGGCCACCGGGTGCTCACCGGGACGGCGGCGCTGAGGTGTCTTGACGGGCTAGGCTTGATCGAGCAGCGTCGCGATGAGGCAATAGAGTGGCACCGCTCGAAGAAGCTCACCTGGGCGCCGGGCGCACGGCGGCGGTGCTGCAGTGTCGCGGCTACAACAAACAAGCGGGAAAGCGGAGGGCACCGAGGTGCAGAGGCTCACCAGCGTTAGAGAGCGGCGCCGCTCCTTCTTGGTCACCGGGCGTCGCCTCCGTCGAGCTCGGCGGCATCGTCGGGCGGGGAAGTAGTCAGCGCGCGCAGACGGGCCGGTCTTTGGCGGACGCAGCAGGCTCCGGAAGCAGCAGCGTCGGGCGGCGGCTCGGGCAACTTCGGCGTCGGGGGCGGTTGTGCGCGCGTCGGTGAAGAAGAGAAGTGAGATAGGGAAGGGAAGAAGAAGAGGAGGGGCGTCAGTTATAACCAAAGGACCTTTAGTCCCGGTTGGTGGCTCCAACCGGGACTAAAGGACCTCGTCGGTTGGAGCCACCAATGTGGACGTATACTCCAATATTTTCAGCAGACCAAGGGTTGGCGCGCAGGGGGTCTTTAGTCCCGGTTGGTGGCTCCAACCGGGACATATTCCCCTGTTTTCAAAAAATTTCAGGTATTTTCTCTCTGTTCCCGCCTTATTTTTTATTTTGGGGTTTAAATTTGTATTGTTTTTTAAATAATAATTAATTTGGAATTTAGAAAAACTTTAAACATAAAAAGTGTTTGGATTTGAATAAATAATTCAAAACCATTTTCTGTTTTAAAAAATAATTAATGTAACCATTTAAAATATGAACCATTTACAATTAAAAATGAATTAACTTATATTTATTTAATATCAATTTGGAATTTAGAAAAACTTTAAACATAAAAAGTATATGGATTTGAATAAATAATCCAAAACCATTTTCTATTATTAAAAATAATTAATATAACCTTTTAAAACGAATTAACTTATATTTTTGAATATTAATTTGGAATTTAGAAAAACTTTAAACATAAAAAGTGTTTGGATTTGAATAAATAATTCAAAACCATTTTCTGTTTTAAAAAATAATTAATGTAACCATTTAAAATATGAACCATTTACAATTAAAAATGAATTAACTTATATTATTTTAATATCAATTTGGAATTTAGAAAAACTTTAAACATAAAAAGTGTATGGATTTGAATAAATAATCCAAAACCATTTCTATTTTTAAAAAATAATTAATGTAACCTTTTAAAATGAATTAACTTATATTTTTGAATATTAATTTGGAATTTAGAAAACTTTCAACATAAAAAGTGTTTGGATTTGAATAAATAATTCAAAACCATTTTCTGTTTTAAAAAATAATTAATGTAACCATTTAAAATATGAACCATTTACAATTTAAAATGAATTAACTTATATTTTTTAATATCAATTTGGAATTTAGAAAAACGTTAAACATAAAAAATGTTTGGATTTGAATAAGTAATTCAAAACCATTTTCTGTTTTTAATGGGTGGAAAAAAGGACGGAAAATAATGGGCGGAAAGAAAATTTGATTAGGATAGAATCGAATTAAAGTACATAGCATAACTAACACAAGGTTACATAGAAGAACTAAAATTAAGATACTTGTCCGCATTAAGCCACAATCGTCCGAACTTGTTTTGCAATGTTGAATAATTCATCATGCTCACCGCCTACACTGTAATACTCCATAATCAGAATCGCTACTTGGCGGCCGTCATCGCTATCGTCGTCGGGTCAGAATTGAACCTTGAAGGTTGAGTACAGTGGGCTGGACTTGAGGGTAGCAGGGCTAGAGCTAGAGTCGGCGTGTCGTGAGCCATGACGCTCTGGAGAGTCCTGGTCGCCACCACAGTAGACGGGGACACGAGTGGCCGTGAGGGGTAGTTCGAGGCGCAAAGCGCCTCCGCCTCCCTGGGAGTTAGTGCTACGGTGGAAGCCATGGGAAAGAGTGATGAGGTTGCATATATGAGTCTAGAGATGTGCAATGAAAATGGAGGCCAACCCTACATATATATATTGAAGAACTGGTGGGAAGAACTGGAGGGAAGAACTGGCGGGAAAAATGGCGAAAAGAAAGATGGCGGGAAAAATGGCGTGTCGACATTATGCCGTGCGGCGTGTACCTTGTCCCAGATGGTGTAACCAACCGGGACTAAAGATGAACCTTTAGTCCCCGTTGGAGACACCAACCGGGACAAAACACGAGTCAACACTAATAATAGGGGTGAGTGTTGGAAAATGGAAAAGGGCTTTTCCGTGCGACAAAAAAGGAAAACTTCCTCCTGCAACATTGTTCTCCATACCAATGTCCACACACATGCATAATATGGGCACAACATCCCAAACTATGCCATGATTCAGCACAAAATATCGGTCATTTGGACCGAAAGCCATGAAACCTCGAACATGATAGGTCATTTTGTGAAGGTTTTTTCAAACATGATCAATATACCAAGTCCGTATTTTTCCTTTCAACTATGTAACATAATATGACACCACGCCAAGGATTTTCATTGTTCGGATTTTTTAAAATTTATTATGCCTGTTTTGAATTATCTGAATTTCTAACTATTGACCGGTGTGCATGAAGATAGGGGCGAGCATCGTTAGAAATTGCATTGGATCTGAAGAAACCACATATTGCGAGTCTAAAATGATTTTTTCAAAAATCATGGGCGATAGATCATGTACATAGTACAAACAGACCCACTTCCTCTGATTCTGGTCATAGAGGAACTCCTAATATGTGATCGCTGCGTTTGGAGATCGGATCTTAATGGTAAGTACGAATGACAACTTCTTCATAGTCCCGGTCCAGCCACAAAAGCGGTACTAACACTCAAGACATTTATTAATATTAAAACGAAACTACAAAACGGGACTAAAGGCCACAACTGCGAAAGATATCCTTCGGTCAAGCCACAAACCGCGAAAGACATGAACTAGAGTTACATAATATGAGCATGAACTTCTTGGCATATGTCCTTCCTTATGATCGCTTGGGCGTAACCATGGAGCATCTTCTTTACTTAACGGAATGCTTGGTGGGTTTTCCTTTGTGAAGGCGAATTTCATCAAACTTATTATAATCTTGACATGTACATCTTGTCCTCGATTCCCACGATGTTTCTTTTCCCTGAAAGAACTATGTGGCTTTGGCTCCTCATATAATGTATTCGATTTGCATATTTTTTCTTTTTTTCTGCGGAGGACATGTCCTTCACATAGAAAACCTGAGACACATCATTGGCTAGGGCGAATGGTTCATCTCTATAACCAAGATTGTTGAGATCCTTTGTTGTCATTCCAGCAACTGGTCTATCTTTACCCCTTCCCCATTCAGGTTGACCCATTTGGAGCGAAACAAAGGGACCTTAAAAGAGACTCCATAGTCTAGTTCCCATATCTCCTCTATGTAACCATAATATGTGTACTTTTGTCCATTCTTGTCTATTGCATCAAAGAGGACACCACTATTTTGGTTGGTGCTCTTTTTATCTTGGGCGATCGTGTAGAATGTATTCCCATTTATTTCGTACCCTTGGAAATTCAATACAGTAGAAGATGGTGATGCGGCCAACAAGTATAACTGATCTCCAACAGTGGTGTCATTCAAGAGATGTGTCCGCATCCAACCACCGAAAGACTTCATGTGTTAATCTGTAATCCATGATTCAGGCTTCCCCGGGTTTTTGGAGCGTACAATATTCTTGTGTTCCTCGATATACGGAGCTGCCAAGGTGGAATTATGTAGAACTATGTAGTGTGCTTTAGTGAAAGAATCCCCGTCCCTACATATCATTGCTTTCTTTCCCAGCGTGCCTTTTCCACTTAGTCTTCCCTCATGCATGAGTCGAAACACCGATCGGCTTAAGGTCGAATAAAGTCAACACAAAACTCAATGACCTCCTCTGCTCCATATCCCTTGGAGATGCTTCCTTCTAGTCTAGCATGGTTATGAACATATTTCTTTAAGACTCCATGAACCTCTCAAGGGAACATATTGTGCGAAATACGGACCGAGAATGGCAATCTCTTCCACTAGGTGAACTAGGAGATGCGTCATAATATTGAAGAAGGATGGTGGGAACACCAATTCAAAACTAACAAGACATTGTACCACATCCTTCAGCAACCTTGGCGTAATATCTGGATTGATTACCTTACGAGATATTGCATTGAGGAATGCACGCTTCACAATGGGTACTCGAAAATTTTCGGTGAAGCCCCTCAATGCAATCGGAAGCAACTGCGTCATAATCACGTGTGATCATGAGACTTCAGGTTTTGGAACTTTTTCTCTGCCATATTTATTATCCCTTTATATTAGATGAGAAGCCAGCGGCACCTTGATCTTGTAAAGGACTTCAAAAATATTTCCTTCTACTTTGGTAAGAGCATAGGCACGACTTAAGTGGCGCCCTTTATCCGTCTTGTTATGTGTATGCATGTTCTTTGGGTCTTTCATAATTTGTTGGTCCTCCGTGCTTGGTGTATCTTTTGTCTTCCCATACATGCCTAGGAATCCTAGCGAGTTCACGCAATGATTCTTCGTCACATGCATCACGTCGATTGAAGAGCGGACACGCGGACTTTCCAATATGGCAGCTCCCAAAATATAGATTTCTTCTTCCACATGGGTGCGTGTCCCGTGCGACGTCGTTCGAACTGATTGACCGGGACCCTTTCCAAAGATTACTTCTATGTCCTTGACCATACCAAATACATCATCACCGCAGGAGTTCGGGCTTCTTCCGGTGATCTGCCTCACCTTTGAAATGCTTGCCTTTCTTTCTTACGGGATGATTGGTCGGAAGAAATCGTCGATTCGCCAGGTACACAACCTTCTTGCATTTATGCAAATATGTACCTTCGGTCTTATCTAAACAGTGTGTGCATGCCTTATATCCCTTGTTTGTCTGTCCTGAAAGGTTACTAAGAGCAGGCCAATCATTGTACGAATAACAACCCTCGTAGATCAAATGGCTCCTGTTTGTTCTCATCCCACGCACGTACACCTGGTTTGCCCCACAACTGTAAGAGTTCTTCAACTAATGGCCTAAGGTACACATCAATGTCGTTGCCCGGTTGCTTCGGGCCTTGGATGAGCACTGGCATCATAATGAACTTACGCTTCATGCACAACCAAGGAGGCAGGTTGTAGATACATAGAGTCACGGGCAGTGTTTGTGTTGCAGCTCTCCCCAAAAGGATTCATGCCATCCGTGCTTAGACCAAACCATAAGTTCCTTGCGTCACACCGCAAAGTCCAGGAAGTCTCTCTCGATTTTTCTCCACTGACCCATCGTGAGGTGTCTCAACTTACCGTCTTTCTTACAGTCTTCTTTGTGCCATCGCAACAACCTGGCATGCTCTTTGTTTCTGAACATGCGTTTCAACCTTGGTATTATAGTAGCATACCACATAACCTTAGAAGGAACCCTCTTCCGAAGGGGCTCTCCCTCAACATCATCAGGGTCATCTCGTCTGATCTTATACCGCAACGCATTGCATACCGGGCATTTATTCTCATACTCCTTACCGCGGTAGAGGATGCAGTCATTAATGCATGCATATATCTTTTGCACATCTAATCCCAGAGGACGGAGAGTCTTCTTTGCTTCGTAGGTACTCTCGGGAAGTTTGTTATGTTTTGGAAACTTCGGCTTCATTATTTTCAGCATCTTTTCAAATGAGGAGTCAGTTAGACCACACTCTGCCTTCTATCGCAACAATTCCAGTGTGGTACCGAGCTTTGTGCTGCCATCCTCACAATTTGGATACAACAATTTCTTGTGATCTTATAACATGCCCTCTAACTTGAACTTCTCATTTTCTGTTTCATAGACTCGCTTTGCATCAGAAATGACCCTACCAAGTTCATCAGCCGGCTCATCTGATGCCCGTTCTTCACCTCTTTCCTCTCCATTGTCTTCCATTGCAGTATCACTGTATTCAGGAAACATATGATGATAGTTGTTATCACCATCTTCTTCTTCACCATCTTCCATCATAACCCCTCTTTCCCCGTGCTTGGTCCAGCAATTATAGTTGGGCATGAAACCTTTCATAATCAGGTGGCAGCGAATGATTTTCGAGGAAGAGTACTCCTTGTTGTTCCGACATTGAACACATGGACAACGTATAAATCCATTCTCTTTGTTTGCCGTAGCCACATCGATAAATTTATCCACGCCTTTGATATACCCGGCTACGCGCCGGTCACCGTACATCCATTTCTGACCGTTTATCTGCATCATATAAGTAAGTTTATCAAAAAACAGGACATCATAAATAGTGAAATAACCAATTCACACCGACACATGAATTGTATCAATGACCTAGAAAAGATAAGATTGCTAACCTCGATCGAGGGAAATAAAGAGGAGAAAGCTCAAATGCGTCTCGGACACCTTCTATATTTTTGTTCTTTGAGAAATTCAACGGGATTATTCACTCAAACATGTCATCAAACACCTTCAATGCATGCATAGAAGAGAAAAAACTAGCACACCCCTCACACCTTCCACCATTTGACAAAAGCAGTGGAGGAGAGGGGTAGTGCATTTATAGAGGCGGAGAATAAGTCGGTTGAGCCAAAGCCGGGACTAAAGGTGCGTCTCACGCCACGTGTCTGGCCTAACCTTTAGTCCCGGTTGATGGCTCCAACCGGACGATTCCTTACCAACGGACGCATGCTCCCTGGTCGTGCCGCTCCCGGACGCGTGTCGATTAGTCCCGGTTGGTGGCGCAACCGGAACTAATGCTCTGAGGGGTCGCGAACGGATGGCCCTTTTTCCACTAGTGTATTCCTGAATTTTTCTTTAAACCACTGAGGCCCTGTGGGTTAACTTCACTTGACCAGTTTTTTTTTTAACCGTGGAACTTATTTTACAGAGAAACTTGCCCAATTTAACTATTCTGTCGCCATATTCATCGATCGGTTGGTGTCATAGAAATGCACATCCAAAGAGGTCCTTTTTTTCGAGAAAAACCGAAGAGGCCCTGTGGGTTCAACTTCACTTGAGCAGTTTTTTTTAATCGGGGGTACTTATTTCACAGAGACACTTGCCCAATGCCTTTTACTGCCATTTCAACTTTACCTGTTCTGTCGCCATGGCCATCGATCGATCGGTTGGTGTCAATGTCATAGAAAAGCACATGCAAAGAAAAAAGTCGTCTTCATTGTACTGGAGTGGTACTGTAGATGCTGACAAAGTGGATGTAAGAACTAGTATATATGTACTGATCGATGGAACTTTCAGCACTCGCTTAACATCTACTCGTAAGTAGGAGTCGTTGGCATGTACTGTAGTGGTACCGATGCGTCGATCGAGCGAGCAGCAAAAGTGCCAAAGCATCCCTCGTAAAGGCATACAACGTGGCACTTTTTATTAACTCCCTCTCCGATCCGGCGCCAGAGCGTGCCAGAAATAATTGCTGCTGTTGCTCGATGGTCGTCGTCTCTACGCACGCGCAACACACACCCGATGCGTATGTGTCTGCTGTGACTTATCACTTATGTATGGAATGTGGCACTCACGAGTGCGGATGCATAAGGAACTAAACCAGATGGTAAGCTGCATTAGGTCCAGCCAGACCCTCAGAGCTATATTTGGGTTGATTGGATGACTATAGCTTGGCCGTGTGTTATGGCCGACGCGCCGCTCAAAGCATCTCAAGGTCGGTCAGTCTATTGAAAATCTTGTTTTTCAAGAATCTCCATTAAGATAGAAAGAACGATTCCGATACAACACCAACGAATGACAACCACTCCACACACACACACGCCCTCACAAGCCCCACCATGCCAATCGGCTTACAATACACTCGCAACCAACGAAAACTCGTCTTGCCCAACCTCCAGCCGCTATGGCGAAGAGACGAGGCACAAAGCCTCAAAGCGGTGTCACTACCAAGACCGGTAGCCTCGCTACACGACCCTAAACCAAGATGACATGGGTCAACGTACTGACCACCCCTAAGCGCCAAGAAGAAGTCGGCGAGTGACGGGCAGAACACGACCAACTTGGAGGAAGGCGTCGTCACGCAAACACCAGCAATGTATACATTGCACCTCTGAGACCCAAGCTCAGAGAGTGTCCACCGTCGACTCTACATGCCCTCGGGGACTCCACAAGCAACCCACGCAACACCTCCAAGGAGGGAACGACACCATGATGCCACCGCGGACTAATTCGTGACACCGAATCTAGGGTTTCTCCAGGTGCTCGTGGCGGGGAAGCGCGCTTGCAGCCATGACAACGCCTCCAAGGAGGAGACGACGCCCCATACATCGTTATTGTCAGCAAAATGCAAAGCTTTTGTCTGGCCCAATCGCCAGCTCCCCTAAGTCCACAGAATAGGGAAGAACTAAGAAGACATGATCAAACCATTCAAGAGGCCGGGCATTCCTCGTCGCCGGCGAACTGCGATGACCACCGTCCCACCGTGACCACCATCGGCGACCTAGCTGGCGCTAGTCCAGTCCACCTCTGGGCCACCAAAGCCCATCAGCCTGTTCACGGGCCCAATAGGACTTAGCGTCGCGAGCACTGCCTGGGAGCGCTGCCTGCACCACCGCTGTTGCTGAGCCCGCAGCTGGGCGCCACTCCATGCTGCCGGCCAACACTCCGTAGCCGGACCTCTCGTCTCGCGCGACAGCGGTGGTGCTCCCCTCTCCTGCCGCCGGACGCCCTCCACACGGTCCGTCAGTCTCGATGAAAACTGTTGATTCTGGATGAACTCAGCCACAGTGTATGGTTACATTTTCCACGCAGTTAATTAATTAGGTGTACTCCCCTCTCCTGTGTCAGGTTCATGATGAACTCAGCAACGGTCGCGCTTGCACGGCAGATGCGGCGACGTACACATATACAGTATGTGCTCCCGCCATTCGAATTTCGACAAGGTCATGCAATGTAGTATGGCACCATCATTGCAACATGCATGTCTGAGAAGTCGCCGCGAGCTTCTCCCATCCGTACAATGCATACAGAGGGTAAAACACTCGCAAAACTCAGCATTATCCACTGCGTCTTGTCCCTGCCGGCCGGCCGCGACCGTCGCCGCAATCAAGCTTGATGCTGGCCTTGGCCACGACGCCCGGCGCAAAGCACCTCGGGTTTGTTTTAATGCGGAAATGACCGTTTTGTGCTTTTTGTCTATATTGTTGTAGCCGGATGGCATCATGGCATGCATGCTCTTGTGGTGTTATGTTTTACCTAATGGAATGAAAAAAAACTTATAGGCCCAACATCGATCTTCTTCCTTGCTTCCACTGCGTTGATCCACGAAACAAATGTAGTCAGAGCAAAGCAGCGTCCGATTCTATTTTAATTTGATGGAATGAAAAAGGGCTTATAGGCCAAACATCGATCTTGATCCTTGCTTCAAGTGCGTTCGTGGACGAAAGAAATTTAGCACAGTATCAAGTGGTGAGGCTCTGTTCTTTTTAGCTAGGGTGTCAAGTGAGATCCTATCAAAATCTTACTTTTAGTTTATTTGATAAAATCTAGTGTAAATTTTTACTCAAAATTTGAACAAGATTTTGGTAAACAAACTATAAGTGGGATTTTGGTAGGATTCCATTTGACACCCTATTTTCAGCTCAGTCTTGTGTTGAAAAGTTTTAATCTTATTTGCCCAAGAGGAACTGCTGCTGAAATAAGCCCAGCCCGGCACAGTTCAAACCTGAGAACCGAAGGCTTGTCACGAAACTTGGTGCAGTAGGAGTTAAATCACAGACTGAAAAAGGCCCAGCACGGCCCAGTTCATGCAAATCAGTAGCACCTTTTGCTTCACACTTTTAGACCATGGAATATCATCTAGCATGAAACCGTTATGATAATGAGCTCAACCGAAATTTGGTGTGTATATGAGGAGCGGCAAGCTTCATTGATACAACATTGTTGCAATGCACGACATAAGATAAGCATTCCATAAGGATCGAATGGTGTGAAGGTGTGGTTACTTTACTAAGAGACCTATATAAAGGAAGAATGAGATGAGTGTACAGTTGAAAGGAGTTCGCATACATATAGGTGGGATGAGGTATTAGAAGAACACTGAAGAGATTGATCTAGAATCTGTTTTAGATATGGCTGAGCTTTGCACAGATCTTCAACGTCGCTTGGATCAAACTGCCACCCGTCTCTTACGTAGCGCTAGGTGTTGTTCCTTGCGCGACCAGGAATAGAATCTCATCTCCCCGTCCACAATATCAATCGACACACTATTTTGGCATAGAAGCGGACTCGGGAAGGGCTAAGCTATATCAACAAGTGTGTAGGATTGGACTCCAGCTACCCCAAACCAAACAAATATCAGGGACTCTTGAGCATATGATGAATCTCCGGAGCATTTGCTTATGGGTAAACTGTGTATGTCTTATTTCGTAAAGCCCAGAAATGGCTATACGAGTATCGATTGTGGGCTTGTGGCCACTCAGATTAGGCTGCAGAGAAGTCATTAAGAGGATTACGATACAGCTTTTGAACATGTCAATTGAATGGTATCACAGTCGAAAGACTGACTATTTCTGTAAGCTGAGAACCATTCAGGTCGTGCACCTTATGTTCAGAAGTAGCTACGTACCGCCTAAATGTGAGAACAACTAGTGTCAAGATGAAACGATGTAATGCACATTATAAATTTTTAAATGACATCTACACACCGTAGATGAGTTAATATGATGTGAGATGGTAAGCTGTGATATTAGAGTGTGATCATTATCTCGAAACAGGCTTTCGTCCCGTTTTATAGATAAAGAAATATCCCAATACAGAGTTCGGACAAGCATCCACACCGGCCACGGCTAAATGAAAAGTGAAAAAGGAGTGCGCATCCGCTGGGGCCACAGCATAACAAAGCCCAAGAAAAAAACAAAAACATCATGGGGTAATGGAGACAACACTCAAGCCACTGAAAGGTCAACCAGTAGCCGGCACCGAGAAGGGGAGCGCCGCCGTCCTCAAGGCCCAAAGAGTATAGTCGAAGGGCGTCCGGTCACACTGTCTCACCAGGAGGACCACTGCTAGAGAAAGGAAAAAATAGAGTCGGACACACGGGTAAGATAGATCTTCTCAATCACCATCTTGTTTCGCATATTCCATAGGGTCCAGGTGATGGCCGCAAACACGAGTCAGCAGAGGCGGCGCCCCCCTCCAGCCCTGTTTGCCTGTGTCTGCGGGAACTCACCAAGCTCCTGCGCCTACCAAGCAGTACCCAGCGTCTCCCAGACAAAACTCCAAAGAAACTGAACCACCGAGCAGGAGAACATAATATAGGCACAGGTCTCCGGTGTCCCACATAGGGGACAAAGTCCATTGCCCGGGCCATTGCGCTTGGCCACCTCCACACCCGAGGGTAAGCGAGAAGACTAAGGGGGATGGGGGATTTCCAAAGGGGTGACGTCCACCGTAGTTCTGGGCCCTGGAAAAGGGTCTGGTATGCCGAGCTCACCGAGAACTCCCCCGAGGGATGGAGCTGCCAAGCGGCCGAGTCTGACGCCTCAGACAAGGTTGCCGGAAGAGCCGCGATCAGCTACTGGAAGTTCGCTGCCTTGGCTGCACTGAGGGACCATCGGGACACACTACAAGGAATGTGTCAAACTATGACGTTTTGGTAGTGACCCTGAATGAAATCGTCATAAATTTATGACGATTCTACACTAGATGGTCGTAAGCTATTTGGGAGGGCCAAATCCTTATGAAACTATGACGATTTCGTGAAAAACATCGTAATTTCTATGGACAAAATCGTCATAATTTCTAGACAGGTTGAGATATTAGAGAGGGTCAATATCAGCCGTAGGATGTAAACATAATAAACGACTAGGATGGTGAAGTGTGGAAACTTGTTGTGGATCGGTGACCTGGCATCCAGCACGGCAGATATTTGTGTGCATCGCGCGCGCACCACCAAATCCCCCGCCCCCAGGACCCCTCCATCCTCTAACCCTAATCTCTCCCACCGCCACACCACTCCCATCTCCCACCGCCACACCACGCCCATCTCCGGTCGCCTTCTCCTTCCTTGGCGGCTGCGATTTTCCCTCCATCCTCACCGGATCTCCTCCACCCTCACGGTCGGCCACATGGTTCGATTTTCCTCTCGGTGCATGTGGGTCGGCCATGCTCCCTCTCGGTCACCCCATCCCGATGTTGATCTCGTGGCTTCCAAGAACCAAGATGATGTCCATCTTCAACCGCAAGGGCGCCTCGGGCTTCTCCTGGGCCTCCACCACCGACCAGGTCACCCAAGATCTCACCGCCATCATCACCGGTAACACCCCTCCCATCCCCTCCTGCCTCCTTAGTTTCCCCTTGTCGTCGCCCACTTGTTGACGGGCCGGATTCTAGAACCAGGCGTCCAGGCGGATCGGCGAGACGACGCAAGTCTTGGCGAGCGCAGCCACGTCGTCATGACCTCGAGGAACCTCGCCGCCAAGAACCAGTCGCCATGAACCCGGTCAACACTGCTTGGTGAGCAACCCCACCACCTTTGTCATTCTTGTTGTGTCCGCAGATCTGCCGATTGGGGCTCTGTCATCACCGAAGTTGGTATTCTAGGCTGGTGTAGGATGTTGTGGCCCTCGTGGCTGCTCCTGTCCGCCTTGGTGGTGAGATTGATCTTTGGGCTAGGTGGTGGTGTATGGTGAAGCCTTCCCCGTGGTGTTCTGTGTTGCCGTTGCCATCGATACTCCTTCTGCCTCCTCTCCGGCGAGATAGAACTCGCCCCAGGTAGGTGCTCCTTCTATGCTTCCCTCCAGGCTTTATCTACCTTGCCATGTCAAGTGTGTTTTCTGTGATTCCCCACTGTCTAGATTTCATATCTGAACCTAGGGTTCACATCTGGTGAATAACTGTGTCTGGTGGAGATATCTTAGCTCTGGTTTGATGCTCAATTGACATGCTTGGTTTACTTGTGATGGTCTCAAGGCCCTGTTTTAATTCTGTACCCTGTGATTAAATGATGAGGTACTATGGTAAGGGTAGGTTTATGCTACGCTTAATCTGGGTAGATGATCTGAGAAACCCTTCTGGATGATTATAGTAGACATGAAAATTCAAACCATTGGTTTGGATTTTATCTGTTTGGGATACTTGCTGGTCTGAACATTTGCTAGTTCATGTTGATAGTTAAGAACTATTGACACTGATTCCTAGTTGAATTGGTTAGGAAAATGATCTGGAAATCATATTGGCTTGAAATTATTGTTGGATGCAAGTAGCTAGTGGATTCAGAACTTATATGACCATGGAATATTCACTAAAATGATTCCCAGAAACACTTTCTAGGAAAATGCTTTATTCTCTGTCAGATCTGACAGTGAAATAAGGTATAGCTTTGATTCTAGAATTACTGCTAGGAAAATGATAAAGATTATTTGGGTAATATTGGTAAGTGTAAATGGATGATCAATATGATTAATCATCCATATGACAACAATAATCTAAATGATTCCTAGCCAAATGGCTATGAAGATGATTTCATTTAAAGAGCATGTTTTGTGATGTTGCAAATCCCCTATGGCCTGTATTTTTGTTCAATTGCTGGAGCTATATGAGTTCTAGTTTCCTTGAATCGAACTGAAGATGAGCAGGTGTAATTCAGTTACCTTTGTTTTAAAATATAAAATGATTCTTAGATATTTTTGAATATCTAAGAAAAGGATTTATTATCAAACTTGTTGAAGGGCTGATGTTCTAGTTTTAGAGACTAGATTGAGAGTTTGGTGGGAGTGAGTTTGGGATTGTGCCTGAGGTGCAATTCCAATTCTTGATTTGTGCCCAGAATCCCTCATGCTTCTTTGGTTTGTGCAAAGATGATTTGTATGCTTTTATGGCCTTGGTATGATTAGTAGAAGTGTGCTATAGCCCTGCCTAGGATGCAAAGGCCGAGGCCAACTCTAAATAAGAACAGAGATTATGGTGTATCTTTTATTTCTCTATGAGGAACATACATAGCATCTCTATGTAAATTTGAGAGAACACCCTCATCCAATCCTCCTAGATGATCATCTAGTTGAAATGGTATAGGGTGGATTTGATGGGTATTAGTCTCTTTATTTTCCCAAGATGCTGATGCAAAAGAGAATACATATGCTGAAAATATTGTAAAGTTCTACCTGCTACAAGATATGATTGTTGATCTTGTTATGCTACTAATATAAGCTTCCATGCATCCTGTCCTGGAAATCCTTCTCCTCCTTCTTCCTTGCTGGATCTATTTTGAATCCTATCCTGATACTTGATATGCTGGCTAGTTCTTCTTTGGACTACTAGTGCTTCTTGCCTCCTCCTACCTTGCAACCATGTTGCCTTTGTGAATCCTCTACTTCTAGCTCTTGGATGGCTCCAAGGAGCAACCAGAGTTGGTTGAGGGTGAGGTATAACACTGATGGTAACTTTGTGTGGATGTCTTTGTGGAGTGTGGCGGTGTAATTGTTAGCTACATTCCTTCTTATCTGGTTTCTGTTCTTTGTGGTGTTGACATCACTACTTGCATGTTGATGCTAAGTCGCTTGCAAGTGGGACCTTGGTGTGGATTAGATCAAGTGAAAACTTGATATTTGTGGAATCTTTATCTTATTACCTTAGCTTTCATGGTGAAACTTGCCCTCTCCAGCCTATGATGTTGTCTTGAGGCAAAATATCGATATGAACAGATGCTACTTTTTTGGTGAAACTTGCCCCTTTCTAAAGTTTAGCTCAATGATGAACTTTTAACAGTGCAACACACTATTCATTTCTGAGAGCAAACTAACCAACTAACCATTCTTCCTTTGGTAATAGTTTCTTGTTTCTTAAAAAATCTGTGTACAGAACTACATTGGCTAAGTAATGGATAAGTATAGCTTATATGCTATGACTTAATTGACTTGGAGGTCCTCTATATTCTCTCTTGTAGGAAATTCATGACATACTTGTTTTAGTTTCTCATCCCTATGTATTTAACCAGTGTTTACTGTTTATTAGACTTTGGAGTCAGCATAAAGAAAACTACCGTTCTTTTTCTTATTTGGGATGACATTGGCTGTTCTTTTTGGACACATGAAAACTACATTGTAGTTCCTAATTTTTAGACTAGAGTTATTAGGAAGCAAACTATGCTATTTATGATAAGCAATAGGATTCATAAGCAGATGCTAGTATAGTTAGGGACTGATGTATATAGTAACATAGATAGAAAAGGTCCATTTTTCATGTTGTAAACATTTGAAACCCTGTTGCAACAGAAAATAAAGGGAAGTATTGGAGAGTGCTTTATTTAATATCCAGAAACATGCACATTTGTTCTTTGCCTAACTTACTGTCCTATATGTGAAACCAGATGCCCACTTCAAGGATGATCTTGTCCTGGATAGTCTGGATGCAATGGAGGTTGTGATGGCCTTGGAAGAGGAATTTGGTTTCGAGATACCTGATGATGAAGCTGACAACGAGTAGCGAATCTGTCATGTTTACATCTGTTGTATTTGATGTCTTTTTGGATATTGTGTCTCAAATTTGGCTGCTGTATCTGCTATCATGTTTATATCTGTTGTATCAGATATCTATATCTATTATGATGATCTAGCTATCATGTCATGTAATAGTGTTACTTATTAGCCTCGTGGCTATTATGTTTAAATTCTGGATTATATACTGTTGTTTTGTGTGAACTATATATTTGGAAATGTTGTTGGGATGGTTTGTACATTTGGGTCCTTACTAGATCTAAAAAGTCGAATACACCCTAAAAAAAAGGCCATGGCCCATAGACACGACATAAAATAAAATGCTCTACAAATGGCCTAGGCCCAAAACAGAAAAAGTCCAACATTATTGGGCCAGCCCATTTAGATCACTAAAATGGACTGGGCTTATTTTGATTTAAGACGATTTCATTTCGTCACAATTTTGCCACATAGGATCGTACGTAGGATCTGAGCTGGCTTGGCTAGATGGTCCATGACGATATTAG
Source organism: Avena longiglumis (assembly GCA_030063025.1). NCBI lineage: Eukaryota > Viridiplantae > Streptophyta > Magnoliopsida > Poales > Poaceae > Avena > Avena longiglumis. The sequence goes on along the minus strand of CP125974.1, from coordinate 49,525,679 downwards.
ATCGTCATAGACATTATGACGATTTAATATCGTCATAGACGGTTATGACGATTTTACCAAAAACGTCGTTATAGTTCATTTGCGACGCCCAGCTTTCGACGATCTCAAAATCGTCATAGAATCGTCATAAACGAACTACTATGACGATTTTGTGACGAAAATAGAGGGTCATATATAGCCAGATTCCTTGTAGTGACAAGATGTTCCAGCGGCCCTCTCGAAAGGCCTCAGTAACAAGATCCGACGGGGAGGCGAAGACGGCAAAGAGGGCAGAGAACTGCACCCCCAGCGGTACTGGCAGGAGCCAGGGGTCCAGCAAAAACCGCGCCCCCTTGCCGCTGCCAACAACAAAGGAGATGTGCAAACCAATGACGTGTTTAATATCCTGGATGGCTCTCCAGACCTGAGAGCCCTCCCTACTCTCGCATGCCAGTTAGGTGCGGCCCCGGAGATATTTGGCCTTGATGAGCTGAAGCCAAAGACCCCCATCGATCATCCCTAAGGATGGGCCAAACTCATTTTTGCATCGAGGCCACATTAAAGCGGTGCGAGTCAGAGAATCCCTATGCCCCCAAGGCTCTTGGGGGCGCAGACGCCCGCCCATTTAACCATATGGTATTTCTGGTGGCCATCCCGAGCTGCCCAAAAGAACCTAGATAACTCCTTAGCGAAGTCGGCATGGGTCCCTTCGGGCAGTAGGTACAGCCCCATCTGGTACATGGGCAGACTCGAGAGACAGGAGTTGATCAACCGTCTTGCTCCCCTTAGACGTAAGGCGCGCTCTCCATGGCTCAGCCTTTGAGTGAACCCTCAGTGACCAAGGGTGCCAGATCTCTGATCAGAACTCTAGTCTCTCGGATGGGCATCCCAAGGTACGTAATTGGGAAGTCCGCCAGCTTACATTTAAGATTATCCGCAATCCGCTGGCGATCCTTCTTGGAGTACCCAAGAATCATAACCTCGCTCTTGTCAAAGTTAATCTTAAGCCCAGACATAGATTCGAAGCATAGGAGTAGGAACTTCAGGTTAATGATGTCGCGCCCCGAGCCCTACACCATGATTCTGGTATCATCCGCATATTGGAGGTGGGAGATACCCCCTTCAGGAATAGGATGCCCTACCACATCCGCATATTTTGGCTCTATCCAAAATCTCTGCCAAGGCATGCACCGTGGCGTTAAACAGAAGGGTGAAGATAGGGTCCCGTTGTACATCCACAGCGCATGCATTCGATCGAGCGTCATCTCGTGGCTGAACGAACCACCGAGGTGCCCATATATCTACAGCGCTGCTACCCTTGCTGCTTGCACGAAGATCTATGCGTGCGTGAACTCAGTCACAGTGTGTGCTGGTTACATTTTCCACGTAGTTAATTAATTAGGTGTACTCTACTCCCCTCTCCTATGTCAAGGTTCAGGATGAACTCAGCGACGGTCGCCGTGCTCGCACGAGCACGGCAGATGAGGTGACGTACACATATATGTGCTCCCGCCATTGGAATTTCGACAAGGTCATGCAATGCAGTATGGCACCATCATTGCAACATGCATGTCTGAGAAGTCGCCGAGCTTCTCCCATCCCTACAATGCATACAGAGTAAAACACTCGCAAAACTCGCATTACCCACGGCGTCTTGTCCCTGCCGGCCAGCCGCGACCTCAAGCTTGATGCTGGCCTTTGGCCACGGCTGGCGAAAAAGCACCTCGGGTTTGTTTCAATGCCGAAATGGCTGTTTTGTGCTCTTGTCTATATTGTTGTAGCCGGACTCAGAGACACCATTCTCTTATGTTCTCCTTTTAACTTACGGAATGAAAAAGAAAACTTAAAGGCCTAACATCGATCTCGTTCCTTGCTTCCATTGCGTTGATCCACCAAGCAAATGTAGTTAGAGCAAGCAGCATCCAATTCTCTTCTAATTGATGGAATGAAAAAAAGCTTATAAGCCAAACATCGGTCTTGTTCCTTGCTTCCATTGCGTTGGTCGATGAAACAAATTTAGCCAGAGCAGGTACCATCAGATGGTGCTGCTAGCTATCGGTGTGAGGCTCTGTTCTTTTCAACTCAGGCTTGGGTTCAAAACTATTTTTTTTGGGAAAATGATACCCTTCCCCCGGGATGGTGCGTTGCCATCCTCCAGATCGACCCACCCACGACCTGTTCCAACACCACCGGTTGCTTATCCTCTAATTTTCAACGCGATTCCTCGCTATGCCGCCGGATTTGAGCGTCGCGCCGCCTTCGTCGCAGATGCGCCACACCGCTGTCGTCGCTGCTGCACCGCGCCGCCACCGCACGTCCTGCTGTGGCACGCCTCCATGGCCCTTCCTGTGGCAGCGAGACGGGCAGTGTTGCTGGGGAGGTTTTTCGGCTTCTCCATCGTCATGATGGCTCTGATTTTCTTCGGGTTCGCCTCGATTCCTCGTTGAGAGATGAAGTATCCGAGCAGCTGACCCGATGGGACGCCGAAGGCGCACTTTTCGGAATTGAGCTTGATCCTGTAGCGATCAAGGTTGTCGAACGTCTCGCGGAGATCGTCGATAAGTGTCCTTGCCTCCTTGGTTTTTATTACTGTGTCGTCGAAATAGACTTGAACGTTGCGACCGATCTGGTCCTTGAGGCAGGCCTGCGTGCATCGCTGGTACGTGGCACCCGCGTTCTTTAGCCCGAAGGGCATTGTGTTGTAACAGAATACTCCGAACGGTGTGATAAACGCCGTTTTCTCCTGATCTTCGACTTTGAGTCGAATCTGGTTATAGCCTGAGTAGGCGTCGAGGAAGGAGAGTTTCTCGCAACCTGCAGTCGAATCGATGATCTGGTCGATCCGAGGAAGAGGGAAGTGGTCCTTTGGGCAGTGCTTGTTTAGTGACGTGAAGTCCACGCACATCCGCAGGATGTCCGTGTCCTTCTTTGGGACCATCACTGTGTTTGCAAGCCACTCGCTTTCCTTGATTTCCCTGATGAAGTCTGCAGCGAGCAGTCTATTGATTTCCTTGCCGATAGCTTCGGCTCGTGGCTCCGACAGTCTCCGGATGGACTGCTTGACTGGCTTGGTGTCTGGAAAGACATTGAGTGCGTGCTCGGCGAATTCCCTGGGAACTCCTGGCATGTCCGCAGGACACCAGGCGAAGATTTCCCAGCGCTCACGGAGGAATTCGACGAGCGCGCCTTCCTATGCGGAGCTGAGGTCGTTGGCGATCAGGGCCGTCTTGGAGGCATCCGTTGGATGGACCTGTACTTTCTTGGTGTTGACGGTGGAGTCGAAGGACATGTCAGGTGCGTTCTGCCTTGTGACTGGGGGTACCCCATTGTCCGTCACCTCACGGAGCCTTACGAGCTCGTCTTGCATGCCGAAAGATTAGGAGATTTTGTTGAAATCCCTGTCGCATTGGTCCGATCGGGTGAAGCTCCCGTGGACTGTGATGACGCCCCTTGGTCCTGGCATCTTGAGTAGTAGGTATGCGTAGTGTGGGACGGCCAATAACCTTGCGAATGCTACACGCCCCAGGATGGCGTGGTATTGCGACGACCAGTACACCACTTCGAATTCGAGTCGCTCCTGCCGAAAGTTGTCCGGCTTCCCGAAGATGACGTAGAGCCCTATTTTGCCCAGGGGGAATATGCCCTTCCCTAGGACAATGCCGTGGAACGTTGTGTCTGATTGTTCCAGGCTGCATTGCGGGATCCGCATTGCTGCTAGAGTGCTTGCGAACATTAGGTTGATGCCGCTGCCGCCGTCCATGAAGACGCGACTCATCTCGAAGCCTCCGATCTGCGCCTCCAGCACCAGGGCAACATGACCTGGGCGAGGGATCTGGCAAGGGTGATCCGCGCGAGTGAATGTGATGCAGGACTCCGATCCGCTGAGGTACTCAGGGATTGCAGGCGGAGTTGCCACGGCCAAGTTGATTTGTCGGGTGATTTTCTTCTGCACCCTATTTGTGGGGCGTCCCTTCTGGATCATATTTAGTGCTCCTTTTGGTGGGGGGTACCCGATCCCGGCGTTGTTTTGCTGGTCATTGGTTGGTTTGGGCCTCCAATAGGCGGTGGATGAGCTCGTGTGCTATTTCACTGGCGCAGTGCGTTTCGAGCGAGGATTGGGGCTTGTTGCCTCATCTACACCATGCTTTCGCTGAGTTTCTGGAACTCACGGCAGTCCTTGAGCATGTGGCTGGCTTTCTTTTTGCCATCCTGTTTGTCGATGTAGAAGTGGATGGTGCATGGACCCGAAAGTTTGTCGAATGCTGAGGGTCCATTGTCGCGGTCGCGGCCTTGCCACGACTGTGCTGGGCGTCCGTTGTCGCGGAAGTTTCCGCAGCGGTATCCTCCGCTGTTGCGGCTGTTGTCGTTGCGGCGGTCGATGTAGTCGGCCGCGACCATGTCGGGTCCGTCGCGGTCCTCGTAGACGCGCGATCTCCTCTTGCTGCGGCGTTCTCGCCTTCGGCCGTAGTCATCCTCTTCATCTGATTGCGCTCGGTGAATGCAATCTTCGCCGTCCGCCCACCTGTTGGCAATGTCCATGAGGTGGTCGAGTGTCTTGGGCTTGACGCGCCCAAGTTCCTCCTTGAAATCTTCGGAGATATGTGCTGCGGAGTTCTTGGTGGTAGACCAGCGTAATATGTACGAGCGAATAGATTCCCCCGTTCTCTGAGTGTAGGCTCGCAACTCTTCGATTGAGGCGAGACTCTTGCTGGTGCCCTTGAAATTTCGGATGAAGCTGTAAGCTAGCTCCTCCCAACTTCGGATGGATCCTGATGATAGGCTGCTGAGCGGACCGCGCCTTTGTCATTGCAATGGAGGCATTGCATGGCGGTTTCTTTGTTACCGTGTAGCTTGACGGATGACGAGATGGTTGAGCCAAGATTTTGGATCTTGCGTGCGTTGAACCGGAGTATCGAAGGAAGCTTGAAGTGCGCGGCATCTGTGTTTGCCGAACAGATCTGGAAGCACGAGCTCCGCAGAGTTCTCCTTCATCTTCATCCATCTCTCGGACTCGAGCGAGCATGCGTTTAGGCGTGCTTTTTTCGATTTTGGCTGCTGTAAGCGCGTCTCAGCGTCATAGTCGCGTTTATGGCGATCTGAGCCCTTCTTCCTTCGAGGAAGGTCGTTCCTCTTCCTCTTCGGATGAAGGGTGGGGCTCGATCGCTGGCGGAGCTTTCTTCTTGCTCTGCCAGACCGTCTTCGTGGAGGCCTTGCTCCGACAAGTCCGAGTCTGTGAGTGCGGACTTATGCATGGCTCTTTTTGGGTCCCCCTCCGGGTAGGTGGGCTGCGAGATCTGTGATGGCTGCCATGATCGCAGCTTGCGGTGTCTTCGGGATGATGTTGTCGTCGGCATCCATATCCATGAACGATGTGTGGAGAGTTCGGGTCACATCACGGCGTTCCCTGGGATCCATGTTCTCCACCCGAGAGCGGTGTTTGTTTCCCTGGTTTCCGTTTGTGCTAGAGCCGGGTGCCATGGCGGAGAGCGCAGCTCGTCGCACACTAGACTCAGAGGCTGCTTGCTTGCGTTTGTCCAGCGTCTCCTGCATCTTGACTTGCTTCTTGTGCTCCTCGATGAGGAGGTAGTGGTATGCCATCAGTAGATCACGTGGGGAGTCCACAGGCAGGACTATGTCGCCTGTGACGGCACGGCGTGCTTGGACCCATCCTTATTTGCTAAGTTGGATGAGGCGGCCGTTGTTTTCCCTGTTGGGTGGGGGGACTGGCTTCTTCTGTTCCCGCCGTTTTCGCCGTTTCTGTCCTGCGGGTTGGGGTTCGTGTTGGGCGGCGGGTTAGGCGTTTGCTGCTCCTGGATGACTGCGGCGCATTGGTAGCGCCAGATCGGTCATTCTGCCGCGCTTTCGGATCCGAACGTGGGTCCCTTCATCCGAAGGTGGATCGCCTGATCGGAGTTGCAAAATTGTTGCATAGAACTCATCTGCGATGGTGATGTGTAGCACGGGTGTGGAACCCACGGGCGAATTGATGGTGCGGGCACGCCAGAAGGCGGAGGTGCCGTTTGTCCCCACAGGCGAAGCTCCCGAACAAAATTTCGAGTCCGGCCACGGGCTCGAAATCCTTCATGGTGGCGAGTGGGCGGTGAAGTCGGCGCCGAGAGGAGGTGATTCTCCATCGCGGAGTTGTAGATCGATCGGGTCGGGACCGTCACGATCGCTGATCAACATCCCGATTCCTGACAGGCGCCAATTGACGAGGTTTAATCTCGTCAATGCCCATTGTTATGGACTTGGGTTTTGTAGAAGATGGGGATGCTGGAGATCGCGGAACGGTTAACAGACAAGCAACCAGGGGACACGAGATTTACCGAGGTTCAAGCCCCCGGAGGGAAAACCCTACTCCTTCTTGTCTGCTCTTGATTACGGCGGAACCGAAGGTTACAGGGTGCGCAGATTCGATCTGGCGTGAAGGTGTGTGTGCGGAAGTATGAGTCGAGAGATCTAGGACGTGCCCTCCTGGCCTTTATATAGACTTAGGCAGGTCCCGGGCATAGTCCTAGTCGGTTACAAGTTCTAGGGTTTTACCCCTTTGAATTTCCTATCTATGCTAGTCTTGCTCTCCAAGGATCCGAAGGCATCATGGGCCTTGGCCACCCGAAAATCTTCATGGGCCAGCGTATGTCTGCTATGGGCCTTCCTTGGGCTGGACCGGTATCTTTGAAGTCACGTGCCGTAGGGCATAACCATGTCGAGGCCCCGGTGATCGGTCGAATCGTGGATCGACTGAGGACTCTTCCATCCTTGGTGCAACTATGTATTAATAGTATATGTGTAGGAATAGTTGATGCGTGTGACGCACCCGACGGATCGGTCGATTAAGCATCTTAGGGCGAAACAACACGATCTTCTTGAGTTCGAGTCCCTCAACTCGGACAGGAACATATCTTTGGCGTAATTCGACTCGGCGCGGAGGACTTACGAGTGGAATTCCGGTGATTTTAATTGATGTACCCAACGCGTCCGTCGGATTTTTCATCGCTTTTCTTGCACGGATGCATACTAGAAGAGCGATCGGGTGCATTGCCGTGCCACGGATGATATCATGGTCTTATCTTTGCGTCCGCACGCAAGATCCCAACATTTGTCACCGCAGGTGTTTGGTGCCAAGGAGATTGTCGCTCACTCAGCGTTTTGCTGGGCAGAGTTGCCAAAACGTTTTTGCGTCTTGATCCGAAGATCGCAGAAGATTTCATAGGGTCGCGACCGGTATCCTATGGGAGTAGCCCCCGAGTATCTGTTTGAGTCGTAGACTCGAGCAGAGACTTTAGTTCAAGCATTGTTCAGTTATTAAGTCCGTAGGACTCAAAAATTTTCGGATGCATAAATCCATCCTCCCTATGGGAGTAGCCCCTGAGTCCGTAGTGGAGTCGTAGACTCGATGTAGAACTAGAAGAAATACTTTGTCGTTATTCATCTTTCGGGTGCGCGGCCAGCGCTCCTCATAGGAGTAGCCCCCGAGTATTTAGTCGAATCGAAGTTTCGAGTGAGTACTCTTAGCTGTGGAGCCGAAGAATTGTAGTTGGTGCTAGTATAGCTTTTGATGATATCAGTGCTGACGATCAATGACCTCAAGCGTCTGCTACGCCAGAGATGACTTGACTGGACGAACGTGGGTCCCACTTGCTGACTTTGAATCGACCGGTCATGCGTGGCGTGGAGATAATTATGGCGTCTCCTCGATTTCCGCGCGTAGTGGACGGCGTGGTAACGACGGTTCGTTGTGATGTTGACACGTGTCGAGGATCTGCGTTGGCGTTAGGTCTTCTGGATGGATTGCCGCTGCGTCTTCATTGTTATAATCATTGGGAAAAGCGCGGTTTGTTTTCACCGCAGTTCTTGTTTCCTTTGCCTCCTTGTGCTCTAGCGATTCTTGCTGTGGGATTTCCTTCCACATTTCGTCGTTGTTTCAGTGTTTTCGCGGCGCTGCCATAGCGCCATGGGGAAACCAAAGAAATCGTCATCTGCGGTTGGGACCAGCGCCGCCGGAGGAAAGAAGGGCACCACCGCTACTCGTGTCACCGATGGTGGCTGGCGGCGATCAGAGATGCGGAGGCGATCTCCATAAGCCATGGCGGCACGATCCCTTGGATAGGGAGGACGTCAAACTCCCCGGCAATGAGGTAATCCCCCGTCCCCCATCTGGGTATCGGGTTATGTTTCTCGCCTTCGTTATCGTGGGTTTTCTTTTCCAGTCCACAACTTCCTCCGTGGACTGCTCTTCTTCTATGGGATTCAGCTTCATCATTTGTCTCCCAATTCTCTTCTCCACATTGCTTGTTTTATCACTTTTTGCGAGTGCTGGCTTGGCATTGAGCGCTTTGGCCTCTTCCGAAAGCTCTATTCAGTGAAGAGGCAATCTGGTTCGGATGGTGTGTATCCCATTGGGGGTTGCATCATCTCCCTTAGTCCCAATCTTCTCTTCTTTTCTTTTTCCATATCCAAATCTGTCCAGTACTGGCGGAGGCGATGGTTTTATATCCGCGACTCCGTAGTGCCCGGGCAAGATTTTGGTCTTGTTCCCTTTGACCCCTCCCAAATGATTGAGAAGAAAAGGTCTTGGAAAAACCAAATCTTGTATGGTGAGGTGGCGGAGATAGAGGCCCTTTACTGGCCGGGTGGAGGATTTCCGGTGATTCGAGAAGGAGGTGAACGGTGTGGACATCATCGGACATTTCTTGGCGTCGGTGCAGCCTCTCCAGCGAGGCGCACCCGCTTCTTTATTCGTGTCGTGATCCAACGAGGGTCTCGTGAGAAAATCTCCGAGGGGATCTTGGAGGGCCCTTGGCCTTCTTTGAAGTTCAAGGCGGAGAAAAATCCCGGAAATCGCTAACTCCTCCATTTTCTAGGACGTTGGCGTCTGAGTGTAGATTTGTGCACGTGGTGCTTTTTGTCGTGTATTTATTTCCTTTGTTTGCTAACAAAGTTCCTTCTGATTTTGCAGAGCTTCAAAGTGCCGGGCATGGTATCGCCATTGCCCGAAAAGTATCCGAATGCCCCGGATAATGAAGTGGTTGAGTCCGTGTCCGAGCTTCCATCGGCGTGATCTCCGGCGGAGGATGCTGACGAGTCGAGTGAGGATCATACGCGCAAACGATCACGGAGCTCCAGCGAGTCTTCGGATGCCTCGACTCCTCCGACTCCTAGAAACCCTCTGGGCCTTGAGCGTCATAGTGACGGTCATGGAGGTTCTTCCTCTCCCCTTCCTGCCATTCCTGTGCGGGCTGTAGCGCCGCACCCGCCAGCGAAGCGGAAGAAGGAAGAAAAGAAGGAGGAGAAGAAGGAAGAGAAGAAAGAGGAGAAGAGGGCCCGAAGGACTCCTCCTGTCTTCGACCTGAGCTCATTGGGCTCGTAAGTTTCTTGTTATACTGTTGTCCTTGTTCCTTCGTGATTTTTGCACTTGTGCTGATTGGTTCGTATGCAGGCATTCCTCCCACGATTCCTCCAGTGATGGTGCGCGGGAGATGATGGGGGAGTCGAAAATTGTCTCCTCGCCTCGACGGTGGCGACTTGGTGGCGGCTCCGGATCCTCCGTTGCAGGAGGTGCGGTGGTTGCCTCGAATTTCAGCGGTCCTTCGGAGTCGCCATCAGAGCATGTAAGTTTTTCTGCCTCATGTCACGGGGGGAGCCCCCGAGTGTCTTCGTGTGCGAATGTTGTTTTTACTCCTTTGTGTTGGGCGTAGCCCCCAAGTCCTTTTCTTACTGCTATTTATTTTCCTTTAGCCTTTTGTGCAGGAGGCCAAGCGGCTGGTGCAGGAGCGGTTGGCGCTGGAAGCGAACCTTCGGCAGCTTCAAGGTACCTATCTGCCTTTTAGTGCCTTTTTTCGTTTATTCCAGTCCTGCTTTCTGACGTTTCTTGTTTTGAATGCAGAGGAGCATAATATTTCTCTCCGTGAGGTCGATGCTCTCAAGAAGAGCCTTGGTCAATCGGAGCAGAAGGCCGCTTGCCGTTGCGAAGAACGCCTCGAGCTAGAGTGACTAAGGCGGCCAGCGAAAAGGCGTCTGCACCAGGAGGCCACGGATCGTGAGCAGCAGCTGGCCACCGTTGCGGCTGCTCGTGAAAGAGAGGTGGCGGCGAAGCTCATGGCTGCTGCCAAGGCTATTTCGGGTGAGTGCTTGTTTCTTCATGCCTCGTGTCTTCTTCTGTGCTGCTTTTCTTCATATCCTCCTTCTTATTTTTTGTCTCAGATGCCGCGGGCATCGAGTTCGACCGCGGTGCTCTAGAGCACGGGAGTGCTCTAGATGATGCTACTGTGGCGGTCGAAGACCGCTGCAGCACCGTCGTCAGCTCCCTTTCCAAGGCGAAGGAGGTCCTTGGCCGTTTCTACAAGGAGCTTGTTCCTAAGGGCGCGGCCCTCGATGATGTGGATGCTCTGGCGGAGGCTCACGGTAGCGCTGCATAAGCGCAACGAAGGGCATCGGCGTCGTCGGTGGCGATGGCCTTGGCGGTGGGCGGATCTGGATGCCGGATCACCTCCCGGATGCCGACGACTGCGGATGGATCCGAGGTAGCCTTTGCTGCCTACTCTGCTCGCTGCAAGCGATTTGGGCCCAAGCTCATTGATTTGCTGTCTGAGTATGCTCTGCGGCAGCAGGGCGGGGCCAAAGCTAGGCAGTCCGGCTCCGAGGCGACTCAGGGTGCCGCATCTTAGGCATTGTAGACGTAGGGTAGTTTGCAGTCTGCTTTTGTTGTAAATATCTTGAAGAACACCATCCTTGTTCCATGTAGTGGCCTTATATGTTTAATGAATTCTTTTGAGTTGTGCTCTATCATTGTCTGAATGTCTGTGTTCCTTTCTTTTTCTGCTTCTATAGGTTCCTTGGTCTTGACCCTGACACCCGTCCAATGCCGATCGACCATCTTTGGATGATTCCTCGCAACTCACTTTTCTTCGGATCGTGTGCGTAGTCCGGAGAGGAGTTGCTCGGTTTCTGTGATCGCTGCCGATGTTTCAAGTCGAAGGATCGTGGTGCAGCTAGAGGAGTACTTGAGGCGGAGCTGGTTCGTGTCCGAAGCGGCAATGTAAGTTGTTCTTTGGTTCGAGTGTAGCTCAGTTCTTGGATGGGCTCTTGGCCTTACTCTTATTTTGTGCGATTATCGCAGGTGCCAACCTTGCTCCGAGGGAAGAAAAGGAGCGTGTCGCTGTTCGGGTCAATTGCTTGACTCAACAGGACATGGAGGCTGGCGACTTCTTCTGGATGGATCGTGATCGCGCCATGGCTCTGGCGACGGTGCAGGATCGTGTGCACCAGGTTTCTCGAGTGCTTCGCCAAGTGCAAACGTCGCTTGCCTCGGTGCTGCACGTCATGTTCCCTTTGGATGCCGTACCGACAAGCCTTGCGTGTCTTCTGTCGAAGTTTCGGAACGTGAGCAATGTCAAGGAGTTGGTGCGGGAACAGCTCGTCGCTGGAGTCAAGGCTGCGTTGTCTCTTGTGAGGCTGCACCGGCCTGATGTAGATTTGGCTGTTGTGGCAGCCGGGCCGCCTCTTCGGCCGGATGGTGGTGAGTGGGACATGCGGCCACATTACGCGGCTGTAAGGCAGTATGCCGAACAGGTCGTAGATTTGTTTGAGCAGCGTGCACAGGTTATTCTTCAACATAGGTAGTACCTGTAAAAAGAGATAGATGTAAAATTTGTATATTTCGGCTGGGCGTGTTGTGCCCTTTGTTGTAAAGGTTTGTTTGTTGTGAGCACGCGATTACTTTGATTAATCGTGTCCTTTTCGTTTGCCTGACATTGTCAGCTACTCAGGTGTACACGTTTGATCCTCAGTCGATGAAATCGTGAGATGGGGGGAGCCCCCGAGTGCGTATGTAGCATGTAGTAAAGTTGCAAAATAGCAAACTGAAGTTTTGGGGCAAGAAACTTAGCTTTATTTATATTGTAATGGAGGAGGTACATTGTTCGGCTGAATATCCTTGGATGAAAGCCTTATTGAAAGTAAAGGGGTAGGTTTCTATGGATAGAATCGTCGCAGGTGCGCGATGTTCCATGGGTTGGAGTATGCGACTCCAGACTCCACGTGCTTGAGGCGATAGGCGCCACCTGGGATGACTTCGGTGATGACGTAGGGTCCTTCCCATGGTGAATCGAATTTATTCGGTCGCTTTTTCTTGAGTCGCAAGACGAGGTCTCCTTCGACAAAGGACCTTGGGCGCAGCCGGCGGCTATGGTAGTTGCGGAGACTCTGCTGGTACACCGCTAATCGAGCTGCTGCTATGTCCCGTGCTTCGTCGAGTGTGTCGACGGCATCTTCGAGTGCAATCGTGGATTCGGCTTCGCTGTAAGCGACGACCCGTGGGGCCTGGTGGAGTACTTCGGCTGGTAGCACGGCCTCGGCTCCGTGTACCATGAAGAACGGTGTGTAGCCGGTGGAGCTGTTTGGTGTAGTTCGTAAGCTCCACAGGAAGGATGGTAGCTCTTTCGTCCAGGCTCCAGCTTTTTGTTCGAGTGAACACATGAGGCGCTTCTTGATGCCGGCGCTGATTAGGCCGTTGGCCTTTTCCACTTGCCCGTTCGTTTGCGGTTGTGCCACTGAGGCGTATGTGATGTTGATCCCAAGGCCTTCACAGAAGTCCTGGAATTCCTCGGAGATGAAGTTCGATCCGTTGTCGGTGATGATGCTGTGCGGTACGCCGAACCTGTAGACAATGGACTCGAAGAACTTGACGGCAGTTTTTCCTTTCTGGTTGGTGACCGGCATGGCCTCGATCCACTTGGTGAATTTGTCGACTGCAACCAGGAGGAAAACGTGTCCTCCCTTTGAGGATTTTGGCAGTTTACCGATCATGTCGAGGCCCCATTGGGCAAAAGGCCAGGCTATGAGTATGGGTCTGAGCTCGGACCCAGGTGCGTGCGGTTTGTCGGCGAACCGTTAGCATCTGTTGCATCTTCGGACGATGTCCTTTGCGTCGCTCATGGCCGTTGGCCAGTAGAATCCTGCTCGTAGAGCTTTGGCGACAAGGGAGCGACTGCCTGCGTGATGGCCGCAGATGCCCTCATGGATGTCTTGGAGTATGGCTTTGCCATCGTCGATGGTGACGCACCGTTGTAGTACACCCGTGATGCTGCGCTTGTACAGCTCGCCGTTGATGATGGTGACGGCTTTTGACCGACGAGATATGCGCCGGGCATCTGTCGGGCTGTCAGGCAGTTCTCCATTTAACAAGAACTGGAGGTATGGGCGCGTCCAGGTTTCTTCGACTACCATGACCTGCATTAGGTTGACCATGGCTACCTCTGTATCTAGCTTCTCGGGTCCTTCGTGTCCTTCGGGCAGCGTAGCCCCCGAGTGTTCTGCTTCTTCGGGTGATCCTTTGGGGAATTTCCGCTTGATGGATGGCACGCAGATCTGTTCGAGGAACACACCTGGTGGCACCTTTTAGCAGGTGGACCCGATGTTGGCGAGTCTGTCGGCTTCCTCGTTGCTTTCTCTTTCAACGTGTCGAAGCTCACAGCCGTCAAATTCTCCTTCGAGTGCGTTGTAGAGCGCGCGGTACGCGATCATGTTTTCGGCGTGTGCGTCGCACTCATTCATCGTCTGCTGGACGACGAGGTTGGAGTCATCGTAGATGACCAGGCGCGTTGCGCCGCATATCTTTGCCATCCTCATGCCATGGATGAGGGCTTCGTATTCGGCCTTGTTGTTGGAGGCTCGGAATTTCATCCGGAGGACGTACTTCATCTTGTCGCCTTGCGGGGAGGTCAGTATGACCCCTGCTCCCGCTCCAGCTTCTCTCTTGGAGCCATCAAAGTGCATCGTCCATGACTGCGACATATCTGGCGTGTCTGGCAGCTGCAGCTCCATCCAATGTACTAGGAAGTCCGGAAGGACTTGAGATTTGATTGCAAGTCGCTTCTCATAGACGATGTCCAAAGGTGACAGCTCGATGCCCCAGGTGGCCACCGTCTGTGGCCTCTGGATTCAGATGCTGTTGGGGTGCCTCGTTGGCGACCATCACTTGGTGCTCTGGAAGTAATGGCTCACGTCGAGCCGTCATGAACACGCCATAGGCTAGCTTACAGTAGTGAGGGTACCTCTGCTTTGTTGGTGTCGATTACCTCGAGGTAGTAAATTGGGCTGGACCCGTGGGTCTTGCCTTCTTCGTTCGTTCGACAACGAGTGCAGTCTTGACCACGGTGTGTGGCTGCTATGTACGATGTGAGCTCGCGCTCCTTTGGCGTGACTAGGACAGGCGAGGTGGAGAGAAGCCGCTTGAGGCTTTCGAATGCGTCGTTGGCTTCCGGCATCCACTCGAATTTGTCTGCTTTGCGTAGCAGCTGGTAGAATGGTAGGGCCTTCTCGCCCATGCGGCTGATGAACCTGCTTAGCGCCGCTACTCGTCCTGTGAGCTGCTGGACGCCTTTGAGGTTTTTCGGATTCTCCATCGTCATGATGGCTCTGATTTTCTTCGGGTTCGCCTCGATCCCTCGTTAAGAGATGAAGTATCCGAGCAGATGACCCGATGGGACCCCGAAGGCGCACTTTTCGGGATTGAGCTTGATCCTGTAGCGATCAAGGTTGTCGAACGTCTCGCGGAGATCGTCGATAAGTGTCATTGCCTCCTTGGTTTTTATTACTATGTTGTCGACATAGACTTGGACGTTGCGACCGATCTGGTCCTTGAGGCAGGCCTGCATGCATCGTGGCACCGCGTTCTTTAGCCCGAAGGGCATTGTGTTGTAACAGAATACTCCGAACGGTGTGATAAACGCCGTTTCTCCTGATCTTTGACTTTGAGTCGAATCTGGTTATAGCTTTGAGTAGCGAGGAAGGAGTTTCGCAACCTGTAGTCGAATCGATGATCTGGTCGATCCGAGGAAGAGGGAAGTGGTCCTTTGGGCAGTGCTTGTTTAGTGACGTGAAGTCCATGCACATCCGCAGGATGTCCGTGTCCTTCTTTGGGACCATCACTGTGTTTGCAAGCCACTCGCTTTCCTTGATTTCCCTGATGAAGTCTGCAGCGAGCACTCTATTGATTTCCTTGCCGATAGCTTCGGCTCGTGGCTCCGACAGTCTCCGGATGGACTGCTTGACGGCTTGGTGTCCGGAAAGACATTGAGTGCGTGCTCGAATTCCAGGAACTCTCTGGCATGTCCGCAGACACCAGCGAAGATTTCCAGCTCACGGAGGAATTCGAAGCGCGCCTTCTATCTTGAGCCGAGGTCGTTGGCGATCAGGGCTGTCTTGGAGGCATCCGTCGGATGGACCTGTACTTTCTTGGTGTTGACGGTGGAGTCGAAGGACATGTCAGGTGCGTTCTGCCTTGTGACTGGGGGTACCCCATTGTCCGTCACCTCACGGAGCCTTACGAGCTCGTCTTGCATGCCGAAAGACTATGAGATTTTGTTGAAATCTCTGTCGCATTGGTCCGATCGGGTGAAGCTCCCGTGGACTATGATGACGCCCCTTGGTCCTGGCATCTTGAGTAGTAGGTATGCGTAGTGTGGGACGGCCAGGAACCTTGCGAATGCTACACGCCCCAGGATGGCGTGGTATTGCGACGGCCAGTCCACCACTTCGAATTCGAGTCGCTCCTGCCGAAAGTTGTCCGGCTTCCCGAAGATGACGTCGAGCCCTATTTTGCCCAGGGGGAATATGCCCTTCCCTAGGACAATGCCGTGGAACGTTGTGTCTGATTGTTCCAGGCTGCATTGCGGGATCCGCATTGCTGCTAGAGTGATTGCGAACATTAGGTTGATGTCGCTGCCGCCGTCCATGAAGACGCGACTCATCTCG
This sequence comes from Avena longiglumis, assembly GCA_030063025.1. Lineage (NCBI taxonomy): Eukaryota > Viridiplantae > Streptophyta > Magnoliopsida > Poales > Poaceae > Avena > Avena longiglumis. The sequence continues at coordinate 49,509,944 of CP125974.1, read as the reverse complement.
AAGCCTCCGATCTGCGCCTCCAGCACCAGGGCAACATGACCTGGGCGAGGGATCTGGCAAGGGTGATCCGCGCGAGTGAATGTGATGCAGGACTCCGATCCGCTGAGGTACTCAGGGATTGCAGGCGGAGTTGCCACGGCTAAGTTCATTTGTTGGGTGATTTTCTTCTGCACCCTATTTGTGGGGCGTTCCTTCTGGATCATATTTAGTGCTCCTTTTGGTGGGGGGTACCCGATCCCTGCGTTGTTTTGCGCTGGTGCGAATGGTTGGTTTGGGCCTCCAATAGGCGGCGGTGGAGGAGCTCCGTGTGCTATTTCACCTAGCGCACGTGCGTTTCCGAACGCAGGGATTGGGGCTTGTTGCCTCATCTGCACCATGCTTTCGCTGAGTTTCTGGAACTCACGGCAGTCCTTGAGCATGTGGCTGGTTTTCTTTTTGCCATCCTGTTTGTCGATGTAGAAGTGGATGGTGCATGGACACGAAAGTTTGTCGAATGTTGAGGGTTCGTTGTCGCGGTCGCGGCGTTGCCACGACTGTGTTGGGCGTCCGTTGTCGCAGAATTTTCCGCTGCGGTATCCTCCATTGCGGTATTGTTGTTGCGGCGGTCGTCGAGCCGCCGACCATGTCAGGTCCGTCGCGGTCCTCGTAGACGCGCGATCTCCTCTTGCTGCGGCGTTATCGCCTTTGGCCGTAGTCGTCCTCTTCATCTGATTACGCTCGGTGAATGCAATCTTCGCCGTCCGCCCACCTGTTGGCAATGTCCATGAGGTGGTCGAGTGTCTTGGGCTTGACACGCCCAAGGTCCTCCTTGAAATCTTGGCGTTTGACGCCGTCTATGAAGGCGTCGATGGCCCTCTCTTTGGAGATATGTGTTGCGTAGTTCTTGGTGGTAGACTAACGTAATATGTACGAGCGAATAGATTCCCCCGTTCTCTGGATGTAGGCTCGCAACTCTTCGATTGAGGCGGGCCTCTTGCTGGTGCCCTTGAAATTTCGGATGAAGCTGTAAGCTAGCTCCTCCCAACTTCGGATGGATCCAGATGATAGGCCATGAGCGGACCGCCACGCCACCGCCAATGGAGGCATTGCATGGCGGTTTCTTTGTTACCGCCGTGTAGCTTGACGGATGACAGATGGTCGCTGAGCCAAGATTTTGGATCTTGCGTGCCGTTGAACTTCGGAGTATCCGAAGGAAGCTTGAAATTGCGCGGCATCTGTGTTCACCGAACAGATCTGCTGAAGCATCGAGCTCCGCAGAGTTCTCCTTCATCTTCATCCATCTCGGACTCGGACGAGCATGCGTGTTTTGCGCGTGCTTTGTCGATTTTGCGCTGTGTAAGCGCGTCTCTGGCGTCGTAGTCACGTTTATGGCGATGCGAGCTCTTCTTCCTTCGAGGAAGGTCGTGTTCCTCTTCCTCTTCGGATGAAGGGGTGGGGCTCCGGTCGCGTCTGGCCGGAGCTTTCTTCTTCGGCTCCGCAGGAGCGTCTTCGTGGAGCGCAGCTCCGACAAGTCCGAGTCCGGTGAGTGCGGACTTATGCATGGCTCTTTTCGGGTCCCCCTCCGGAGGTGGGTGGGCCGCGAGATACGCAGTGGCTGCCATGATCGCAGCTTGCGGTGTCTTCGGGATGATGTTGCCGTCGGCATCCATATCCATGAACTATGTGTGGAGAGTTCGGGTCACATCACGACGTTCCCTGGGATCCATGTTCTCCACCCGAGAGCGGTGTTTGTTTCCCTGGTTTCCGTTTGTGCTAGAGCCGGGTGCCATGGCAGAGAGCGCAACTCGTCACACACTGGACTCAGAGGCTGCTTGCTTGCGTTTGTCGAGCGTCTCCTGCATCTTGACTTGCTTCTTGTGCTCCTCGAGGAGGAGGTAGTGGTATGCCATCAGTAGATCACGTGGGGAGTTCACAGGCAGGACTATGTCGCCTGCGACGGCACGGCGTGCCTAGACCCATCCTTCTTTGCTAAGTTGGATGAGGTGGCCGTTGTTTTCCCCGTTGGGTGGGGGGACTGGCTTCTTCTGTTCCCGCCGTTTTCGCCGTTTCTGTCCTGCGGGTTGGGGTTCTTGTTGGGCGGCGAGTTAGGCGTTTGCTGCTCCTGGATGACTGCGGCGCATTGGTAGCGCTCGTAGATCGGTCCGCTGCTGCCGCAGCTTTCGGATCCGGAACCGTAGGTCCCTTCATACGAAGGTGGATCACACAGATCGGAGTTGCAGCTGTTGCTGTCGTATAACTCATCCGTCGATGGTGATGTGCGTAGCACGGGGTGTGGAGCCCACGAGGCGGGCCTGATTGATGGTATGGGCACCCGCTCAGGAAGGCGGAGGGTGCCAGTTTGTCCCACCTGGAAGCAGAAGCTCCCAAACAAAATTTCGAGTCCGTCGCCTACGGGCTCGAAATCTTCATGGTGGCCGGCGAGTGGGCGGTGAAGTCGAAAGCGCCGAACAGTAGGTAATTCTCCGTCGCCGCGGAGTTGTAGATCGATCGGGTCGGGACCGTCACGATCGCACAATCAGCAGCCCCGATTCCCACAGACGGCGCCAATTGACGAGGTTTAATCTCATCAATGCCCATTGTTATGGACTTGGGTTTTGGAGAAGATGGGGATGCTGGAGATCGCGGAACGGTTAACAGACAAGCAACCAGGGGACACGAGATTTACCCAGGTTCAGGCCCCCGGAGGGAAAACCCTACTCCTGCTTGTCTGCTCTTGATTACGGCGGAACCGAAGGTTACAGGGTGCGCAGATTCGATCTGGCGTGAAGGTGCGTGTGCGGAAGTATGAGTCGAGAGATCTAGGACGTGCCCTCCTGGCCTTTATATAGACTTAGGCAGGTCCCGGGCATAGTCCTAGTCGGTTACAAGTTCTAGGGTTTTACCCCTTTGAATTTCCTATCTATGCTAGTCTTGCTCTCCAAGGATCCGAAGGCGTCATGGGCCTTGGCCACCCGAAAATCTTCATGGGCCAGCGTATGTCTGCTGTGGGCCTTCCTTGGGCTGGACCAGGTATGCTGAAGTCACGTACCCGTAGGGCATAACCATGTCAGTACGTGCTGCAGGCCAGAGCTCCCCCCGCCTCCGGCGCTAGAGCTCGCACACGCACACCGCCAGAGCTCGCCGGAGGTCGCCTCGCGCCACTGCAGCTGGTCGCGCCTTTTCCTTGTCGAAGCTCGCCATCCTCATCTAAATCTCACCGGAAAGCCGCCGCCGACCTCCACTCGGCAAGCACGACCGCCGCGCATAGCCACCATAGCCTGACTGCCCCGTTCCCTCTCTCCAAACTCCGGCCATGGCGATTTGATATGGCGCATCCGTGCATGCTACCCTCGGCGATAGATTTTATCGACGGTCGGCTCTGTTTCTACCCATGGTCGGCGACGTTGCTACCGATGGCGGGCGTGTTTTGCTACCCTGGGTATAAACCGTTGCTACCGACGGCAAACAAATCTGCTATCTTGGGTTTACGATGTTGCTACCATGAGTGCATGATGTTGCTACCTTGGGCGAAACGGGGCTAGTTTTGCTACATACTCATTTATGTTTTGCTATGTATTCGTTTCGGTTTTGCTACATTGATGTTCTCCAAATGATACACTTATTTCTGCACCTATGAATTCGGCGAGATCTTGGTGATGTCTCTGGCGAAAAAAAATCTACACTAATACAAAAACATTGCTACAATTGTTCTCTGGTTTTGCTACATTAGCACAATTATTTTGCTACATAGTTTCCGGCGGAACTCCGGCGAGGTCTCCGGCGAAAGCCTCCGGCGAGGCCGGATATGCTATATTAGCACAACGTTTTTACTACGCGGTCGCGGCGAGGTCTCCGGCGAAATCCCCGACGAGGTCCAGTCTGTTTTTCTATTTTCTAGACCGAACCTTTTTTCCTACATGTAGCAAAAGCGAGACTATATGTAGCAAAAGCGGGACCGTTTGTAGCAAAAGTGGGATAAAAGGACAGAATACAGATCTGACCATCGATCTGAGTAGCGGACGGCTGGGGACCCGGGATGAAAAGTTTCTATCTCCCGAGGGACGCCTAGCACTGCCCAATTTTTTTAGACCAAAAAAATTAATTAGGTGCCCAAGAGAAACTGCACTAGAAATAAGCCGATCCCGGCCCACCAGTTCAAACTTGAGAACCAAAGGCTTTTCTAGAAACCAGGTACAGTAGGCGTTAAATCACAGACTGAAAAAGGCCCAGCACGGCCCAGTTCATGCAACTCAGTAGCACCTTTTACTTCACACTTTTAGACCATGGAACATCATCTAGCATGAAACCGTTATGATAATTAGCTCAACTGAAATTTGGTGTATACGAGGAGCGGCAAAGCTTCATCGATATAACATTGTTGCAATGCACGGCATGAGATGAGCATTCCATAAGGATCGAATGGTGTGAAGGTGCGGTTACTTTACCAAGAGACCTATATATATTACGGAAGATAGTATGCCTGACTCTGCAATGAGATGAGTGTACAGTTGAAAGGAGTTCGCATACATATAGGTGGGATGAGGTATTAGAAGAACACTGAATAAATTGATCTAGAATCTGTTTTAGATATGGATGAGCTTTGCACAGATCTTCAACGCCGCTTGCATCAAACTACCACCCATCTCTTATGTCGCGCTAGGTGTTGTTCCTTCCACGATCAGGAATAGAATCCAATCTCCCCGTCCACAACATAAATCGACACACTATTTTGGCATAGAAGCGGACTCCAGAAGGGCCAGGCAATATCAACAAGTGTCTAGGATTAGACTCCAGCTGCCCCAAACCAAATAAATATCGAGGGCTCTTGAGCATATGACAAGTATGCAGAGCCTTCCTAAGTAGGTAAATTGTGTATGTTTTATTTTGTGAAGCCCAGAAATGTCATATTTTGTTTTTGGAGCTATACAAGTATCGATTGTGGGGTTGTGGCCAGTTGAATTAGGCTGCAGCGAAGTCGAGGATTACGGTGCAGTTTTTTAACATGGCAAGTGAATGATATCACAGTCAAAAAACTGGCTATTTATGTAAGCCAAGAACAATTCAGGTTGGGCACCTTATTTTCATAAGTAGTACGATCGTTTGATCGTGAGTGCGTAGCGCCTAAATGTGAGAACAACTAGTGTTAAGATGAGATGATGTAATGCACATTATAATTTTTAATGACATCTACACATTGTAGACGAATTAATATGACTACGTGAGAAGATAAGCTGTGATATTAGAGTGTGATCATATGCCACTACTGGCATCAACGACATCATGGTTGTTGTGATTAAAAAACGGGACATATATGGTTATCATCTAATCCATGTCTTGGTAAAATTTTAATGTTGTGGTGGTGCAATGTGTGACTTGAAAATGAATTAGCTTTATACTACTACCTCCATTCCAAAATAGTATCTCAACTTTGTTTAGACATGTATATATCTAAACGTGTATCAAAGATTCCTCTGGGAGTTTTTGAAGATATTCTCTTGCAAATGCTAGCTTGATCTGATACAAGCAGTTAATAAGACACAATACAACTATACAGAGCCATGTTAACTCTAATGGTTTTACATGCTGAAGGGAAAGTTTCCATGGATACTAAATTTATCTTACTCGTTGCACTGATGAGTTACTACTGCTCCAAATCTAAGAGTGTGACCACTGCCTTTTCGTTGGAGTTCTTTCTATTTATTAGCATAGCTTTGTGTATATGATTTGTGTTGGTCCGCATCTAGAGCCAATATTTTGTCTCTCCATAATAACTAACAAAGTTATTGCTTCCCCAACCAACTTAATTTAGTATTTGGTCTCTTAATTTATGACTTAAAACTTGATGTTCATGTAACCGAATACAGTTTTTTTATGTCAATCTATCGTTTCCTGCACTAGTTGTGCAAATACATATTGATCGTATTGTTTGACAGCCTTTTAATAGAACTTGCTTTTGGTCATAAATTCTGGTCTACTGCATTTTAGGTTCAGCTTGAGTCATATGTGTCGATGTTTCTTTTACAATCAGCTTGAGTCATTTGTGATTCACTGTTATGTATATTTTCTGTTATTGTTGTTTTAGTTACTCAAATTCTTGCATGCTGGTCAAATGAACATTTTTTGAGGCAAAAAGGACTGTCAAGAAATAATAATACCTTGGTATGGTTCGTGTAGGCAGTCCATAGAAGAGAGGAAGGCACCAATTTACTCGAACACTTAATTTATATTTTGAACACATGGTACCTACGTTGCATGCATCTCTCTTTGGTTTCTAAGTCATGCATTATCATTCGAATCTCATCGACAAGTGTGTTGGTATGTTGCCGCAGATTATATGTCACTGGCAGTGGCTATTGTCAATTGTAGGCCATACCTAAGATCCTTGAGGTGTACACATCCATAGCGAACTATGCTTAGATGAAGACAATCTTCACTCCCATGTGGATGGTAGACAACTTTAGGATTCAAAATTGATGAATGAAGACCATAGACTTCCTTGGGGATAACAAATAGCATAGCTTAGGACTTGGCTATGGAGTCACTTAGATTAGGGCTACTTCTTTGCTGATGTTGATGCTCATGAACTGTTGATGCAGTCATGTACATTATGGGAGATGATCTAATAGCCTCCATTAGCTAGGACTTGATGAAAAATTATCCCTGGTATATAATATTGTGGGAGGTGGTATATATTAACCCCTCCGATGATAAACTTGTGATACATTATTAGGAGCTACTACTTTTTGTGTTTATCTCGTGGCGCATCAGCGATTCAGGTAACTGTTGTTGAAGTGATTAGTTGGTATCATCTTCTTTTGTTGGACTGATTATGTACCGACGAATGCATGATAAGCTCATCGCCCATCTGAAGAGGTTATCGTAGTAGCTGTTTTGTAGACAACCAACATATGCTATCTTTTTTGGATTGCTCCCTGTGCTGCAAAGCATGTAACCAAACAGCCGACACACACCTCCTTCGAGCAAGACAGACAGCCGAAGGAATTGTAGAATATGGCCCAAAATCCGTTTTCACGGGACATGCCCTCAGGCCTTGATGCAACGAGCCTCAAAATTCATTTGGCTACCAAACAAGCCCTAAAATTACAAAACTAATATTATCCATGGCGGTCCTGCCGGCTTCGATCATCGTTGCATGCGGGTGCAAATCACCTCGATTTTGCTCCACTACCGACATGACCGTTTTGTGCCTTTTTCCTAGGCTTTTTCCTAGGAGGCTTCGTGAATTGCTAGAAGGAGGCAGGACCCTTGCCTCCTTTGAAAAATAAACTTACAAGTCCAACAACGATCTCGTCTTCTCGTTCCTTGCTTTGATTGTGTGGATCGACGAAACAAATTTAGGCATGAGGTAGGCCTCCAAATATGTTTTGCTTCGATTGGAATAGGAGCAAGCAACATCAGATTCCGGTGGTGTTGCCAGCCATCAGGGTGAGAACGCAGCAGGTTTGTGTCAAAACAAGGTGCAAGTAGGTGTTACAAATTCAGACTACAAAAGGCCCGGCCCATCCCAGTTTGTGTAAGTGTGTAAGCACCTTGTACTTCACGCTTTTAGAGCAACTCTAACCGAACCTTTTAATTTAGAGGACTTTTGGCCGGAGAAAACGGTGGACTTAAATTTTAAGTCCTCTAAACGGTGGCCGCCAGATTCGATCCTCAATAATGTAGAGGACTAAAAAAATGAAGCATCATTTTCAAAAGATCTCAAATATACAAAGTTCAAACATGCATAAATAATATCTAAAAAGATCACATTGATCAAGTTTGATCCCAAAAAACAACATAGCATGTTTATGTTGTTGAGGCCACCACCAGCTCGTCCACCGCCATCTTGGCCATCTCAAACACCATTTCGGCCACCGCCGGCGTCTCCACCACCACCACTCTCTCTGTCCAAGATCTTCTCATGGGCGATCTCCCAATACGCTCTTGCTTTTTCATCGAGGGTGGTTGGATTCATGAACATGATGGCGCGGTCGGCATCCTCCCTCTCCTTGGCCAATTTCTCCGCCTCAAGTGCAAGCCTTTGCTCTTCTATCTTCTTCTCTTTCCACATTCTTTCTTCTTTAAGTGCAATCCTTTTATTCTCCACCGCCAACTTGGACTGCTACTTCTCTTTCTCTTGAACATTGAGCTCCTTCCACCTAGCCTCTTTGTCCTCTTTGCGTTCGGCTGCAAATGCCTTCTTGATCTCGACAAGGGCATTGAAATCTTCCTTGTAGGCGACGGCACCTCCCCTCACTACTAGGAAAACCTTTATCAGTGGCGCATCCATTTTGGCCTTCTGTGGCGCATATCGGATGCGCCACAGTTACTTCGCCACTGATAAGAACTTCCGTGGCGCATTCTGCGGCAGATGCGCAATGCGCCACTGAAGTGGTATGCGCCATAGAATATCAAAACGGATGCGCCACTGGTGTGTGTATCAGGTATTAACAAAAGAACAGTACTTGTCCATAATCAGTGGTTGTACAGATATTATATAGTATTATATAGGTATTATACACATAGTAGTAGAAACTGTATAAATATACGGTTGGCATTTGGTGAGTTTTGGACTATTGGCCCATTAGACAAATTCTTAAATTCTCTTTGGCCCACTTGTGTATGGCAACATATGGCTGTGCTAGTGGTGCTAAAGTTTAGTCTCACATTGCTAGTTGAAGGGGAGTTGGACGACCTTATATAGTAGAGTGTTGCACCACTCACTAAGGTGTGACAAGAAGAGTAGCCCTCGCGCAATCCTCCTTCGACGTTGCCTGCCTCGCCACGCCTCGCCTCGTCACGACGCGCGCGTGTCGCGGTTGCGGGAATCTCGCATAGCCGAGCATTATTTTGCTTGTTGGGAAAACTGATTATGAGTCATTAACGGACGCGTTAATTACAGTCGTTTCCAGTTTTTATGGACGTGGCTGTTACCGACTCGGACGTGGGATGAGCCTACGATCCTCCTAACCTGAACTACATAAGCATCCAGGCTAAACCTAATCGGCACCAAATCAATCCACACACGCGCCTACCCTCCAGAACCTTGCGCCTCCGCTTTCATCTTCCTAATTCCGGCTTGCGGCGTGCACCACAGATCGGGACAGTAGGCCTCCGGAACCCCGCCTCTGGTGAACCTGTACGGGTGAGGGGCGATCAGGTTTTTGGGGAGCGCTCAAGCGCGAATACTGGAAACTACGACTTCATCCGACGACGAGTTCTCGAACGACGACTTCTTCCTGGACCTCACCAATCTCTTCGACAACATCAACATGGGTGACGCTGCTGCGACCGCTGTGGCTGCTATTCCGTCTACACTGTACGTGATCCTCAATTGTCTTTTTCAGATTATGCTAGAGTTCTTTGTTCTAGCATTTAGTGTAGATGTGATAGGTTTATCTCCTATAGATGTAATCCGTTCATCTACTTTATTGATCTGCATAATTGGTTTTAGTACCGTTTGGATGATCATGTTTTATCAGTTTATTATTCGGATTAAATCATATGGATTATTGCTTATATTTCCAACAATCCGAAAACCTGATCATAGGCAACTAAATTCCACTAGTGTAGCCGCAGCTACTAGGCCGCCTCCTTTTGATGGCATGCACTATAAGAGATGGCGCAAGAGAGCAGTTCTCTGGTTTGAAAACCTAAACTGTTATAGCGCCACTCTTGGCAAGCCTGAAGGAGATCTTTCTGCTGAGCAGGAAGCGAACTTTAAGAAAGCCGATACCATGTTTATGGCGGCTTTGTTCAGTGTTCTTGGGGACAACATTGTTGACCCTTATATGTCATTTGATGATGGCAAGGACGCGTGGAAAGCGCTCGAGGCCAAGTTTGGGGTCTCGGATGTTGGCACTGAGCTGTATGTCATGGAGAAATTCTATGACTACATAATGGTTGATGAGCGCTCCATCGTTGAGCAAGCTCATGAGATACAATCACTTGCCAAAGAACTTGAGCAGTTCAAGTGTTCCTTACCGGACAAATTTGTGGCTGGTGGCATTATTGCCAAGCTTCCTCCTTCGTGGAGGAACTTTGCTACTTCTCTGAAACATAAGAGACAAGAGTTTTCCGTTACGGATCTTATTGGGTCTCTTCATGTGCAAGAGACGGAGAGAGCAAAGGACAAAACTGCTCGAGGACTTGAGGGAGGTTCTACTGCGAATTTAGTGTAGAGGAAAAACTTCCAATCCCACAAGTTTAAGAATAAGAACAAAACTGAAGGAAAGGGAAAGTTCGATGGCAAGAACAAGGCCACGCACTCAACCAACTTCAAGAAGAAAAATGATAAGAGGAAAGGCTCTTGCCACGTCTGTGGTGATCCTGGTCATTGGGCTCCTAGCTGTCCTAATCGCTTTGACAAGCGTCAACATGGGAACAACGGCAATGCCGCTAATGTTGTTATTAGCGATACTAGGATGAAGGATGCTGGGTACGGTATTTTACCTACTATCCTTTCAGTATGACATTCTCCTGATTGGTGGATAGACACGGGTGCTAATACACATGTATGTTCTGATATTTCCATGTTTTCCTCTTATCAGGTCTCAAGGACCTCTTCCGTGGTGATGGGAAATGGCTCACGTGCTTCTATTCATGGTGTTGGTACGGTAAATCTGAAGTTTACTTCGGGGAAGACCACCGTACAGCTGAAGAATGTGCATCACCTTTCCTCCATCAATAAGAATCTCGTCAGCGGATCGCTTTTATGTCGAGATGGCTTTAATTTGGTTTTTGAGTCTAATAAAGTTGTAATTTCTAAGTATGTACAATTTGTTGGAAAGGGTTATGAGTGCAGAGGTCTGTTCCTCTTGTCTTTGTTAGACTCATGTACTAAAGTTATTAATCATCTGTGCAATGATAATGAGTCCAATGTTTGGCATTCACGACTCTGTCGTATTAACTTTGGTTGCATGACGCGGCTAGCCAATATGATATTAATTCCGAAATTTACCACTGTCAAAGGTTCTAAGTGCCAAGTTTGTGTGCAAGCAAAGCAAGTCTCATACACGGTAAGCAGAGAAACTTAGCACCGCTAGAACTTATACATTCAGATCTTTGTGAGATGAATGGTGTGTTGACAAAAGGTGGAAAAATATACTTTATGACGTTGATTGATGACTCCACTAGATATTGCTATGTTTATCTTCTGAAATCTAAAGATGAAGCTTTGAACTACTTCAAAATCTATAAAGCTGAGGCAGAAAACCAACTTGATCTTAAAATCAAGCGGCTAAGGTCGGATCATGGTGGAGAGTACTTTTCAAATGAATTTGATTTATTCTGTATGGAACACGGTATTATACATGAGAGGACGCCTCCCTACTCACATCAGTCAAACGGGGTGGCCGAAAGAAAGAACCGCACTCTAACTGATTTGGTTAACGCCATGTTAGATATATCGGGTCTTTCCAAGGAATGGTGAGGGAGGCGCTAATGACTGCGTGTCATGTCCTAAACCGTATTCCTGTAAAGGATAAAACCATGACTCCATTTGAGGAATGGGAAAAGAAAAGGCTTAAACTCTCTTACTTACGAACTTGAGGTTGTTTGGCGAAAGTCAATATTCCAATACCCAAGAAGCGAAATCTTGGACCAAAAACCATTGATTGTGTTTTTCTGGGATATGCTTTTCATAGCATTGTCTATAGATTTTTTATAGTAAAATCTGAGGTATCCGACATGCATGTTGGTACAATTATGGAGTCGAATGATGCGAATTTATTTGAGGACATTTTTCCTATGAAAGGTATGTCTAGCTCATCAAATCAGGAGATGACTAGTTCATCTAGTCAGGAATTTTCTATAATTCCTGAACCCACTATGCCGATAGAATACTCTAATGATCCTGTGGAGGATGACAATGAAGCTCCCAAAAGGAGCAAGAGACAAAGGACTGCAAAGTCATTTGGTGATGATTTCATTGTGTACCTTGTAGATGATACTTCCACTTCTATTTCAGAAGCCTATGCATCTCAAGATGCTGACTACTGGAAGGAAGCTATGCGAAGCGATATGGGCTCCATCTTAGCTAATGGCACTTGGGAAATCACTGATCGTCCTTATGGGTTTAAACCTGTAGGATGTAAATGGGTGTTCAAGAAAAAGCTTAGACCTGATGGTACTATTGAAAAGTACAAGGCACGTCTTGTGGCTAAGGGTTATACCCAAAATAAAGGTGAAGACTTCTTTGATACCTACTCACTTGTAGCCAGATTGACCACTATTCGAGTACTACTTTACTTGGCTTCCTCACATGGTCTTCTCGGTCATCAAATGGACGTTAAGACAGCTTTTCTAAATGGAGAGCTAGATGAGGAAATTTATATGGAGCAGCCTAATGAATTTCTAGTAGATGGTCATGAAGGAAAGGTGTGTAAGTTAGTGAAGTCTTTATATGGTCTTAAGCAAGCTCCTAAACAGTGGCACGAGAAGTTTGAAAGAACTTTAACTGCTGAAGGCTTTGTTGTAAACGAAGCTGACAAATGTGTGTACTATCGCCATGGTGGGGGCGAGGGAGTTATTATGTGTCTGTATGTTGATGACGTATTGATATTTGGGACCAACCTCGCTGCTATCGAGGAGGTCAAAGAGTTCCTATCTCGCTGCTTTGAGATGAAGGACTTGGGAGTGGCTTATGTAATCTTAAACATCAAGCTACTAAAGGATGACAATGGTGGGATTACATTTCTTCAGTCTCACTATGTGGAAAAGATATTGAGTCGCTTCGGGTATAGCGAGTGCAATTCTTCTCCAACGCCTTATGATCCGAGTTTGCTACTTCGAAAGAATCAAAGGAATGTAAAGATCAATTGAGATATTCTCAAATAATTGGCTCGCTCATGTATTTAGCTAGCGCTACTAGACCTGACATATCCTTTGTTGTAAGCAAACTGAGTCGATTTGTGTCAAATCCTGGAGATGATCATTGTCATGCTGTTGAAAGAGTTTTGCGCTAGGCACTGCGAGTTATGGTATTCACTATACTGGGTATCCACGGGTACTTGAGGGTTATAGTGACTCAAACTGGATATCTGATTCTGATGAGATTAAGGCCACGAGTGGTTATTTGTTTACACTTAGTGGTGGCGCTGTTTCCTAGAAGTCTTGCAAGCAGACCATCTTAACGAGGTCAACAATGGAAGCAGAACTCACAACATTAGACATAGCCACTGTTGAAGCAGAATGGCTTCTTGAGCTCTTGATGGACTTACCTGTGGTGGATAAATGTTGGGGTCTCAACCTAATAAGGTAGATTCCTCCTGTGTTTTACAATGCTAGTCCCTGGATCAATAGCTAGCATCCACAGTTTAGATGTAATATCAAGAAACAAAGGTCATAATATAACTTTATAACCAGGAATAACAAAATTTTATTACATCAATACATAGCTCAATTGGCTATTACATTACATTGCAGCGGAATAACTATAAGCATGGGGTCCTTCATCTTCAAAGTGCCACATGCAAATGTTGGTTGTAGACTTTGTAATCCTAATCAATCAATCTTCACTAAAAATAATCAAACCTGCAACATACAAGTTACAGCCACAAAGGGTCAATACATTTGAATTGTATTGGCAAGTGATACTTTGGTAGTATAGTGGAATCTATCATCTATATGCATTTGTCTAAGTGGAGTTGAGGCTTGCATTGCTCAAAATAGATTTTTCTTATCATTTTGAAAATACTAAGTTTTTGCTTGTCAAAATCATTTTTCTCAATCAAAGATTGAAGATCCTTTCCAAGGCATCTACCAATCAAAGATTTAAGATTTCAAACAACCCTTGTTCAATCCACAAGTTTTAACTTAGAAATTTGAATGATGAGATTCTTGATTGCTTCCATGTCTTGATGCTCAAATTGTCCTTTACCAGGGACATGGCTAAGTACTTAGATTTTACACTCTGCAGAGGTGGTGCACTTTCCCCACAAGACTTGGTTTCCCAAGACAAGTTCTTTCAGAAGCTTTCCCTTAGACCAAAATGGACGCGTTCCAACCTATCAAACACTACCACCAACTGTCCATATGGCTAAGTTCTTGCAACCTATATGATCATGGCAGAGCCCATATTGCCAAGTGGTTGCACTTGAAGCTTCTCAACATTTGACATCTCAAATCTCTCTGTTTCCTGGGTGGCCATCCACAAGTGAGATACACAATCCAAGTCCATGGCCTTGTGAACCAATCAACATATCCCAATCCTTCCATTCCACCCAGGAGGTTCATTAACTTAGTTGTTTTATTAAACAAAACCTAAGTCCTCAGACTTAGAATATTTTTCCATAGTGTGAATATATATTCCACCCATGTTTTCTATTAGCTAGGCTAAGCTTGATAGTAATAGGAACCTTAACTTAGGAAAATCCTACTAAGGATTCATCTACTAGGTTTTACTATAGCAAGGTCTATACTTAGCATAAATTCCATGCAAGTTTTACTTAGCAAAATCACTAATGCATAGTGAAGGTAATGGGACAAAAGTATGGAGCATCGCTTGCCTTTTTGGTAGAGGGTATAGGTTCACTCCTTGTCCTTGCAACAATCACACTCTTCAAGTCACTACAAATCAATCAAGCAAGGCACAACTCAATCTACCAAACAAGCAAAACAACACATAAAATGACAAAGTCAAAGTAATGCATGCAAGCATGCCAAGATTTGTTTTGTTTTGAAAAGTGGTTCCTAATGGGTCATAAGCATTTGAAAACACCTTTTGGTCATGTTGTCAAGTAGCAAAGTCATTTGCAAAAGGTTTCCCTTCAAAAACCATTTTCAAAACAAAGTATCATTTTATGTGGTGTAGAAATATTTTTACTAGGGCATTAATCTGTAGGGTTCACCAAATATGTTGAGGTTTCTCAAAACTTGGTGTTTTTTGGTCAGTAGGTTTGGTCCAAAGCATTTTCTCCAAAGTTCTTTACTCAAAATCATTTCCATAAACAAATCCATTATTTTTATTTGGCTAGAAATGGACCGAGTCTAATATTCCATCCTAAACTTTTCCAAATCTTATTTTCAAAACCATGGGTTGGTTCCTAAGGTCAGTAAGGTCACAACAAACCATTTTGCAAAAGTTTTAACCCTAAAATCAATTTTAAACAATTTTTATACTCAAAACAAGTTCACAAATGAATCTGCAAAAACAAGAAAACTAACAAATACTATTTGCTAAACTAAGGGCATGGTTGGCTAGGTCTTGTTCCACTGAATCCATTGATATAAAATTTGTAATTTTTGGACGTGTGGATCAAAAGTTATAAGGGTTTGAAATTCACAAAATATTCTGTTTTCAAATCTGTTTTTAAACAGAACAGTGACACGCGGCACGTCGTCATTCGCTGGTAACGGTTCGACCGGATCACGCTGCGGTGCATTGGATCTAATCCTATCGTGCGGCACAGATTGCTCGATACCCCTTCGGTTAAGTGAATCTATCGTGCTCGTTGGATCCAGATCGCACGGCTGCTGTGCAATTGACCAGGGGTGGGCGGTGCAAGCGGCGGCAGGTGACGGCGCGGCTCTGGCGGCGAGGTTGCCGATGATGTAGGATGCGAGAGAGAGGGAGGGTGAGCTCACCGAGTTCGCAGCACACTGCTGATGCTCAACGAGGTCTTTGTTGGACAAGGCGCCGCGGGTTCTGGGAATTGCTCACGGAGCTTCTGGCGCCAGAGCTTCGCCGTCGACGGGACGAGGTTGCGAGGCCGCTACGAGTGTTTGGCGAGCACCGAGATCAGAGGACAAAGACTAATCAAATGGCATGACTCACGATCAAGGCGCGCGCGAGTCGAGTCTTGGAGCTCACCGGAGTTGCGGGGTCGTCGGTGGCGTCTGGTGGAGATGTTGGCGCTCGAGCGCTGGGCGAGCTGGCGCTACGGTGATGATCGCCAGGTGGGGATCACAGGAGCATGGTCGGGAGGCAGGGTGGCGAGGCTGGAGTCGGTCGGAGCATCGTCGAGACAAAGGCGGAGGAGAAATTGTGGCTTCCTGGAGGCGTGCTTGGGGGAGAAAACAGAGGGGAGTGACTGGCGTTTAAAGGTGCATGATCACTGCGAGTAAAGCTGGTCGCGTTAAGGCGTAATCAAGCCGCGAAATCAAGTGTGCAACGGCGATGAGAGAGGTGGAACAGGTCATGGGGTGGGGAAGAAGGGGACGTGGCGGTGGGGTCCTCTGGTCAGTGAGAAAGGGAGAAGGAGAGGGGTCCACATGTCATCGTCATGGGTCGATAGTTGGTTGAATCGTTTTTCATGGGAGGAGGACTGGGCTAAGTGGGCTGTTGGGCTGGCTCAGTTGGGTCTGTCCTTTTCCATATTTTTTTCTGCCTGTTTGTTTTATTCTTTTCTATTTCTATTTTCTGATTTGATATTCAAACAAATGATTCAATCAACAATGCAAACCATTCAAACAATTCAAACTTGTAATGAGTTTTTGGTTCTGTTTAGTTCATAAACCAACTTCCAAAATAAAATAATATTTTAAATCTTTTTAGGTTCCATTTATTAATTAAATAAAATGGACCATGGTTTATTAATAAAATAGGGTTTGGTTTATTTAATAAAATCTCCATTTTAAATCCAAATATTTTCAAAACCAAATCAGTAGGTTTTATTTGGAAATAAAGAATACTTGGAAACTTGTTTAAAATAAAATAACATTTTATTTTAGGGTCCAATAACAATTAAATGAATAGATTTTTATTCATTTAATTTAATAGGATTTGTTTTATTAAAATCTTTACTTTGAAAACTAAAATAAAACCAAAAAACTTCAGTAGGTTTTATTTGAGAATATAAAATACTTAGAAACTTATTTAAAACAATTTAATAAGTTTGTTGTTTTAATTAAAATGCTAAAACCTTTTATTTAAATAAAATTTGGATATTTAACTCCTTATTATTTTATTTTATATAAACTTTACTATTTTTATTCAAAACAAAATGTTTTAATTCAAAAGCTTGGCCAAGGATTAATTTGGCTTTATAAAATAATCCATATTTGTAAAACTTCTATTTCATTTGAAAACAAATCTTTTCATTTAATTGTTTCAAAATAGTATTTCCAAATGTTTTTATTTTCCTTTTATTAAATGTTTATCTTTTTAAATCCCTTTAGTTTTTTATTAAATTCAAATGGGTTTGAAGTTCCAATTGCATTCAAAAAGTTTCTTCTGGCTCTGAAAATCAAACAAAGTTTTATTTTATTAATTTATTTTCACATTACAAGATTTGGAAAATCTTGGGATGTGACAATAAACCAATACCCGCTATCCCGATGAACTTTGATAATCAAACTGTGATCATCAAAGTAAACAGTTCTAAGGAATGAAGTCATCAAGGCATGTGAAGAGGAGATTGATATCTGTCAGGAAACTGAGAAACTCTAGAGTTATTGCGTTGGATTATATCCAAACATCTATAAACCTGGCAGATCCCTTCACAAACGGTTTATCACGGAATGTGATAGATAATGCATTGAGGGAGATGGGTTCGAGACCCACGCTATGAGTTGATCCCAGTGGCAACCCACTCTATGTGATCGGAGATCCCGTAAATTAGAGATGGGAGACAAGCTGTTGGTCAGCTCAGAGGAGAGTATTTCCATATTATTTTTACATCTCCATAAAGATGCAATACTCTCTTAATCTGCATGGGAGGTTGATATTTATCTTAATGTGTTCCAAGTGGCTTTTATCAGCAGAGATGTTGTCCTGCAGAACATCTCTTGAGGAACACACCTATATGAGTCTGACTATCAAACGTCGCAGTCCGTGAGAGTTGGGTGCTCTCTAATAAACTCATGAAAGGCATAGTCCACTATTCAAGTTGCTAGCTAGTGTAGCATGAAGTTTAACGTGGAAGTTCAACTTAACAGTCTCCACTAAACATCGGTATATAAAACAATGTTCTGGAAGAAAAGTGTTGTGATGTGCCAATGAGACTTTGTGGGGGATTGTTGGAATTTGGAGAGTTTTGGGTTGTTGGCCCATTAGACAAATTCTGAAATTCTCTTTGACCCACTTGTATATGGCAGCATATGGCTGTGCTAGTGGTGCTAAAGTTTAGTCCCACATTGCTAGTTGAAGGGGAGTTGGACCACCTTATATAGTAGAGTGTTGCACCACTCACTAAGGTGTGACAAGAAGAGTAGCCCTCATGCACTCCTCCTTCGACGCCGCCCACCTCGCCACGCCTCGCCTCGTCACGACACGCGCGCGCCGCGGGTTGCGGGAATCTCGCCGAGCCGAGCTTTATTTTGCTTGTTGGGAAAACTGATTATGAGTCATTAACGGACATGTTAATTACCGCCGTTTTCAGTTTTTATGGACGTGGTTGTTACCGACTCTGACGTGGGCTAAGCCCAGAATCCTCCTAACCTGCATTATATAAGCATCTGGGCTAAACCTAATCGGCACCGAATCAATACACACATGCACCTACCCTCCAGAACCTTGCGTCGCCGCTTTCGTCTTCCTCATCCCGGCTTGCGGCGTGCACCGCAGATCGGGACAGTAGGCCTCCGGAGCCCCGCCTCTCGTGAACCTGTACGGGTGAGGGGCGATCAGGTTTTTGGGTAGCGCTCAAGCATGACTACTGGAAACTACGACTTCGTCCGACGACGAGTTCCCGAACGACGACTTCTTCCTGGACGTCACCAATCTCTTCGACAACCTCAACATGGGCGACGTTGCTGCGGCTGCTATTCAGCCTACACTATACGTGATCCTCAATTGTCTTTTTGAGATTATGCTAGAGTTCTTTGTTCTAGCGTTTGGTGTAGATGTGATAGGTTTATCCCCTATAGATGTAATATGTTCATCTACTTTGTTTATCTGCATAATTGGTTTTAGTATCATTTGGATGATCATGTTTTATCAGCTTATTATTCGAATAAAATCATATGGCTTATTGCTTATATTTCCAACATAAACATAATACAAACACGAATATAGTGCCATCACACTACTTAGAGCCCGATCGAGGTAGACAAGTGGTCATCATATTACAATACAAGTCAAAGGTGGCGAATATTTATACAGGTGTTTTGTACAAAGTTCACCATCTCATCACATTACAAATGAAGTGGTCACTACCTACACTAGAATCAAACAGAATACAGCTATGATGACGGTGAGCAAGAGCAAGATCACTAGCAATATCTTCATCTGGTTCTCCTTCCACATGTGGTTCCTCCACTTGGCTACCACCTCCTCTCGAGTCGTGTATCCTTTGTAGTTGTTGCCACTAAACTTGTTCACCTGTTTCTGACAGTCCTCCCATTCATCGTAGACTCCTGGAACCCAACCCTTGTACACCACGTACCACTTCGTCATCTCTATAGATAAGGCATATTTGTAAATCATGCAACGGAAACAACTAAATTGGTTCACATGCATATATGTTCACATAAACTAAAGCAAAAGATCAGTAAACATAAAAGATAGCACATCGATCACAATCATAGAACTTCGACGACAACGACCACAATAGTGAAGTTTACAACATACGACCACAGTAGTATAGTTTGTGACACAACACTACACAGAGACATCTATGATAATTCTAGGCGCACACATCGATCTTATTGAGAACTGCTAACGCTCGGCTTTGGGAACGGTAGATAGCCATCCTTCGTCATCCACGTCTTGTTGTCGCCCTGCTTACGAAGAATATTTTCAATATCCCTCTTAGTCAACCCTCTATTGTGTATTAGGACCCCTCCCCTTGTGTTTACATCTTCCATGATGATTTCTGACAACTTAACCTGGATGCGATGGAAGTCTTCTCTAAGATCATCATCGTCGCTTTGCGCCAAATTTTCGGCCCATGCTCGGAGACTAGATGGGAGAGTTAGGTTCTGGAAATCCCGAACAAACCCTTTAAGGTGATGCATGACGTAGAAGGCCTCCTTGGCGCCACCAATAGCCGGCTCCTTGACGTAGGGGAACTCGAGCACGTGCTTGAACACGTGTTTGTCATCCTTGATATATTACCCCTTGCTGACGAAGGGGCATCCCTTTCTAGCGTAGCCCTCGAGAGCCTCATTCAGAACACCCCATATTCTGGTGTAGTCTTTCTTCTTCTGACTCGCGAGTCGAAATACGTTGCTATCGAGTACTTTGTGGAAATGCCGATGAGTATGCAGTATTTGTCTCTGCACAACACGATTGAAATGGGATGTTGGAAAAGGGCAAAGGAAGAAAGCTTTAAGAAAGCCTAAGTTACCAATGCTAGCGGGTCTGTGTTCTTAATCGGGAAAGAAAGGCAAAAGAAGCGTGTTTGTCCTCTTATGGTCCACCATGAACTTCTCGAGGTACGCCGTCCCCTTGGCACGCGTCTCTGATCCTTCTCTCAACTGGCTATCACGCATGTAGAAGGGATCCACTATCGCGATGTAGGGGGTTTGCTCTCTCTTGGTATTCATCACCAGATTGAGCGCGAATAGGCGAACCATGTTATATTCCAGCCGTTTCGAGAGAAACAGCTTGAAGACGTCCTCGTACGCTATGAAGAACACGTACGCGAGGGCTTCATGGATGAAGTCCACGTCCGATGGCACCTTGACAGTGAAAACCGGGTAATTTGGATCTTTGTCTTTAATAAGTATTCCCTCTAGTGTCTTGATACCATTGTTCAAAAAATAGGCCGAATCAACGATGAATAGGCCGATTAATCGCTATTAGGGACCTGACCGTGTCGATTACCACTAATTGTTTGTGTTAATCATTTAGCCTGATTAATAGCTCTGACACTTCGATTACTAGGTATGTTCCCGATTAACTACAACACTTGGTCAAAATAAGTTGCAAAATTATCAACACTTATCGCCCATCCATCCGCTAGCCCGCCCTAATGAAGTAGCTTTTTCGACGCTTCTGCTCGATCCCTGCCTCTAGGAGCTCGATTTCTGCCATCACAAGCCAGTTCCTTGTCGTTGTTGACCAGTTTCTCGTAGTTGCCGATCAGACCTCAGATACAAGAGCTCGAGCGCCTTAAGGATCTCATCCGGGAGCTCGGGGCTGCCTTTAATAGGGTAGGTGGTAGAGGTGCAAGAGGATTCATATGTGTTTTAGGTGCTAATTTTTGTAGGTTGCACCGATTAATAGACGACCGACTAAATTAGTTAATCATCCGAATTCCGATTAGTCGCTACTCCCAAGACAACCGAGCAGTTAACAATTACCGATTTCCTTACCATTGCTTGATACTATCACTCAAAGCGAGCATATGTCCACGAGCAAGGCGAAGAAGCTCCGGAGTCAGTATCGCTTCACCGGCTATATGTATCCTGGGCAAGCCATCCTAGTGGGCTGGTACGACGTTATCCTTAGCCCGGATCCTCTTCGGAGGAGGTTGGATCTCGGCTTTCTTACCTCTCTTCCTGTGCTTCTTCGTCTTTTGAGCAGGCTCCTCCACTAGGGATGCTAAGTGCTCAACGGCCTCCTTTTGGAGTGTGTTAGGGCTAAAGACGAATCCAATAGGTTTCTCCTGTTGATCGGCGGCCGGAGGCGTCTCTTGAGATAAACTACAGAAGACCAGGCGTTGCATGCATGTAGTGGGACACCCACCTTGACTATCGCGAGCAACGAAGAGTTCTTCATCCACAGCAGGCATGTACAACCTTTGCCAGCGCCAGTGTTGATGAAGTCATCGACGTTGACAAATTATTCATCATCATCGTTGTTGCCACCATGTGTTGATGCTGGTGGTGGGGGCGACGGAGGTTGCGTTGCGACGGCTTCACCTTGGGGCAACCCATACGCTCCCAACAGTTGTTGGTGGCGACTGGTGGTGGCGACGACGATAGGTGGCTTCCAAGGCGGTGGCCAGACGATCGAGTTGGCGCTAGTGACATCTGGCTTCCGAGGTGGTGGCCGGACGATCAAGGTGGCGCCGGTGTGCCCCATAAGACGAATCTGGGTCTTCGGCCATGTCAAGGGCCAGCTGTGGCATTCTGCAAGGGTCTTGTGTTCGTCGGCTCCCTGAGGTTGAAAGGAGGGTCCATGTCGTTGCACCTTGGCAACACCCGAGCAATCTGGACCCTCATCACGGCATCGTCCATTGCATTGTTGTGCATCATGCGGTTTGCCGGTTGTATGATAATGCTCTTGGCAACATCCGTCAACTCGCCGCCGGAAACTTTGTGGAGTAGTACACAAGCAGCGTCCTGAGTCAAAACACATATGTTAGGCATCATGATCGAGGTGGCAGTCACCAAAGGCGCATAAAGAAGATGAAGCGAAGTAACTAATTAGTTACCTTGGTGAGGGCTTTGAGATCGGCTAATGTAGACACACGAGCGGTCCCGGCGGCAGGCCTGTCATCAGCATTCTCCCACGGTACTGGTGCCGCCGCCGGCTACGGCTTGGTATTTTTGGTAGGAGCAGTAGGGGGCAGCTGTGCGACGACCAGCTCTTGTGGCTGCGCCACGACAATCGTGGCCGACAGGGTCACCAAGTCCGGCGACGCGTTAACGTTGATGCTCGAGCTGCTGCCGCTAAAGCTGGACACGTGTATCGGCCCCTATCGATCTGCCGCATTCCAAACAGCTAGCCTCGGGTTTTCCAGCTGCTCAAGGCGTTGCTCATCTTTGTCAGTGCTAGTTTGTTCAACGGGTTCTTTATCTCCAGGTTTCTGAACTTCTCTGGGAATGTGTATCGTTTGTGAAGCTTCTTAAGGAGGTTCTCGACCAAAGACTGATTAGGAGCAATTCGGATGTACTTCGTGTTGATCGACATGCTTTCCCGTACGATGCACCCGAGTTGCATGTCGTACCCGCAGACAATCAATGAAGGCGCAATGGGTTGGCAACTTTCTGTGACCTCGGTGAACTCATCACACACGTTGGCGAGAACTTGCGGCTTCCAATCCTTAATCTCCTTCTTATTCTGTATAGCAGCCGGGTTGCCGCTACCGCCATCCATGCGCTCCCCGCCATCCGTGGTGGTGTCACCCTCCTCCCCACCTTCACTAGTTCCGTCGTAGTCATCGTCGTCCCCCTCGTAATATGGATCTTCCTCGTTGCCCCCAGCACCTCCGACGATGGTCTCCGGTGGTGGTGTCATTCTCATCTCCTCCGCCTCCTCATGCTCTTGGGACGGCCCCCAGAACGACTTGTTGGCCTCGGGGTAGATCCTCGACGCTCATTTGTTTAGAAGGACTGGCCTCATCGTTGGTCGACATGTTTGTGCTTTATTATTAAAAAAGAGGCAAAAATTTAGCACAAATATTGACCGAAAAATTCGGCATGACCTTTGCTAATTTTTGGACCTACGGGTGCCCATTTATCAACCGAAACAGAAGTGAATCAACACTTCAGGAGAAATGGGCAACTCAATTGAAATCCCTGCAAGAAAACACAGCCCCACAACCCCATTGACCCCATCGAACATTCTCAAACACAAAGAAAATAACCCAATCCATCATCGCCGCCTCTGCTTCCATCATCCATCATTAATGATTCATACAAAAAGCTTTTATAGAGCAGTATATAACAGATACATACACAGCAGTATACAATACACACTCAGTATGCACAACATAATAGAGGTATGCCAAAGCACAACATACCTTGCCAGATACTACCAGAGCACAAATATAATACACAACAGTATGCCTTAATAAAATTTAGCTACTGTTTTTTATCAAAAATTAAGTAGCACAGATACAATACACACATAACAGATTCAAATGAAGCTTCTGAATGCAGTAGATACAATAAAATTTGCATTGTTTTTTATCATAACAGATACACACATAACATCTGAATTTGCTCTGGCATACACACATCACATCTGAATTTGCAAGCTTCTGAATTTGCAAGCTTCTACATTCAAATGAAGCATCTGAATGTGGCTACTGTTTTTTATCATAACAGATACACACATAATAGATTCAATGAAGCATATGAATGTAGCTACTATTTTTTATCATTAATGTACCTACTGTAAGAGTTAGTGCTATTATCATAAAGCATCATCCAGGAGAACACATCCAGGAGCCATATTTAAGATTCTGAACCATATTTTCACAAGCATATTTTCTACTAGTATCATGTAGTTACACAAGCTGTTTCACAAAGCATCATCCAGGAGCACACATCCAGGAGCTATATTTTAACATTCTGAGCCATATTTAACAGAAGATTGTTAACAGAATTAACATTCTGAGCCACATTTAACAAACTATCCTAGACTAGAAAGCAAAATCCAGGAATTAACAAGAGATCATCTAGGAATAGCACTAACACATGTTACCAGGAGATCATCCAGGAATTAACAGTAGCAAAATCCAGGAATTAACAGGAGATCATCCAGGAATTAACTATTCTAGACTAGAAAGCAACATTCTGAGCCATATTTAACAAACTGAATTAACAGGAGATGATCCAGGAATAGCAACATGTTAACTGAATTCAGAGATTGTTAACTGACTAGAAAGCAAAATCAATCAAGCTAACACTTTATTCAGAGATTGTTAATTAACTGAATTCAGAGTTTGTTAACTGAATTAAGATATAAAGTTCAGAGAGTTTTCATTTGTAGAGATTATCTAAAAGTAATTTATGCTAGAGATTATTTTTGCTCTAGAACTTGTAGTTGTTTGCATCAGAAGTAATTTGTGCTCTTGTTTGCATCAGAAGTAGTTGTTTGTATCAGAATGGATTATCTGTGCTCTAGTACTCAGTTCCAGCAAGTCAGCCACTGTATATTAACAACCTAATTATGATGGATCAGAAGAATACAATTAACGGATGGGATCTACCTTAAGAATTGCATTCTGCCCTAATTGTGATGTTTCTGATTCAGACCTAACAGAGGAGTATAGGAATAGAACAAGAGAGGATGTCCTAGAGCATGTACCTGCGGTGGCGAGACGGCGCAGGATGGGAAGGTAGTCGTGGCGGCGGTGCTCCCGCTACGGGACGGACCTTCTCCTCCTAGGTCGCGCGGGCAGACTCCCGGCAGTGGCGGCCGGCTTCCTCCTCCACGGCTCCGGCATGACCGGCTATCGCTAGGGTTCCTCCTCCACGGGCTCCGACAGCGGCTAGGGTTCCTTCTCCACTGGCTTCCTCCTCCATGGGCTCCGACAGGGCTCTGACGACGGCTAGGGTGCGTGCGGGCGGCGCTAGGGTTCTGGGGCGCTCCAGTGCATGCGCGCGGTGGGAATGTCGATTTGGGGGAATTGGCAAGTGGGGGGAGGGAAAGCTCGAACCGTATATTTTGGCTAAGTGTGAAACTTCTGTGGTGCATTCCTCCAATATGCGCCACAGAAGTTCCAACTTATGTGGCGCATATAGGAGGAATGCGCCACAGAACATGTGTGCTTGGTCCAAAAGCAGCGCGGCGTAGTAGTTTGCATCAAACACTCACCTAGCCTAGTGGTCAGATGTCCTGGGGCTCTAAATCTGGGCAGCCCAGGTTTGAATCCTGGCTGTTTCAGACTTTTTTCCTTATTTAAAAAATATTTTTAATTATATGTGACAAATATATTTAATTATGTTATATTAAAACAAGCAAGAACAAATATATATATATGTTACAAATATATTTAAAACCAAGAACATACACATGCATATATATACGAATATCACGATATATGTTTTAGTCTCTAACTAATACACAAAAAAGGTCACACGTCGTCATGTGATGTGTCGAGCTAGCCTCTCTTCACAATCTTCTTACCCTTTTTCTTTGCGGTTGAATACTTTAGCCCGGGCACTATGAGATTTCTTCTCGTGAACGGACAACTTTTAGTAGGTAGTGTGGTCTTTCTTCTTACTGTAGTAGTAGGCATGTTGACGTACATGTCGAATTCCTCTTCGATCTTCGGATTGCCGTTCTTGTCGAAGTCTTGCTCGTTGGCGAATCCTTCCATTTCGATGATGCTCCTCTTTCCCCTCCTCACTACAACACGACTGGGCTTTGACGGGTCTGTAATAAAGAAACATTGATTAACTTGGCTAGCGAGTATCCACGACTCATTTTTCGCGGAGGCCTTCTTTGCCGACTTGGCATCGGGTATAACGCAGGTGGTGAAATACCGGCCTTCTTTTTCGACGTTCTTGTCCCATCTAACACAGAACATCGGTACCATCTCTCCACAGTAGTCGAGCTCCCATATCTCCTTGATCCTTCCATAGAATCTTTCCATGACAGTAGTCTCATCATCGGCGAAGGACATCATAGTTACTCCTGAGTTTTGATATTCGCTATTCATGTCCTTTTCCTCGGTGTAGAATCTGTAACCATTGATGTCGTACGACTGATAGGTCTTTACGTTATGTGCTGGGCCGTGTGACAAGGAGAATATGAGTTGTTGATCTTCCGTAGAAGGCGTCTACGGGGGATTGTCCAGCAGCCTTTTCTTGAACCAACCCGTGAAGCTGGAGTTGTGTTCTCTTGTTACGTCTCCTTTCTTCCTCGGGCGGTCCCTATCCACGCACTCCTGCTCGATCAAGCTTTTGTGCTCTTCCACCCAAGGGCTAACCAATTCAATGTGTTGTAGCGCGACTCGGTGTGCCCTGCCAAAGCCGGCGCGTCGATTAGCAATGCCGACATGCAGTGGGCGGTGGCCCTCGCGGTGACCATACCCAGTGAGCCTGCCGAGGTGCTTCTTGGTGGGTATTCCAACATCCTCGTTCTCGGTGGTTAGATAGTTCTGGCAGAAAGAGATGCACTCTTAGATCAGAAAGACCTTAGCTATGCTTCCATATGGACGGGCGAAACCTTTGATGACACCGTTCATCCTTTCAAACGGCATCATGTTGTGCAGGAATGTCGGCCCGAGCTGGATGATGTCATCCACGACATGGACAAGTAGATGCACCATGATGTCGAAGAATGCGGGCGGAAAGTAAATCTCGAGCTCGCATAGTATCACCACGATCTCTTCCTGTAGCCTGTCGAGCTGCTTTATGCTGATCGACTTCCTAGAGATGACGTCGAAAAAGTTGCACAGGCCAAACAGCGTCTCACGGATGTGATCATCCATTATCCCTCGTATGGCAACTGGAAGTATTTGTGTCATCATCACGTGACAGTCGTGGGACTTCATACCGCTGAACCTCTTCTTCGTTGCGTCGAGATATCTGCTTATCTTTCCCGAGTAACCGTGAGGAACTTTGACTCCTAGGAGGCACCTGAAAAACTGCTCGATCTCCTCCTGACACAGAGTGAAGCAGGCAGTGCGAAGCACAACCACCTCATTCTTCTTAACCCTTTTGCGGAGACCCTGAGTCCCTTCCGTTTGATCATCATCACTATCAGGGTACTGAAGCTCCTTCTTGATGCCAAGCAATTTCAGGTCGTTTCTTGCTTTTGGCCCATCCTTGGTCCTCTCCGGCATGTTGAGGAGAGTGCCAAGCAGACTCTTGGTAACGTTCTTCGTGATGTGCATTACATCGAGGCTATGGGGCGTGTGGAGGACCTTCCAGTATGGCAGGTCCCAGAAAACAGACCTCGCTTTCCATACACCCAGAAGCAGCTTTGTCCTTGGTCGCTTCTTTCCTGGCGCAGGGCACTCCCAATTATTCAGAAGCTCCTCGATTTCTTCACCTCTCCTCGTACGCGGGGCTATTTTGAGCTCGTCTTTACCATTGAACAGGTCATCGTGTTTTCTCCACGTGTGATCCATGCGAAGCCACTTTTGAGTCCCTTGGAACACGGTTTTCGAAGACCCGAGATCCTTGGGTAGATAGAGATGCGGGGTCTTATCCATGCACTTGACATATGCATTGTGTCCGTGGTTCACCTGGGCCGATACATATGCGTAACCAGGATAGTCCTGCACCGTCGTGAGCAACGTGTCTCTCAGAGGAAAATATTCTTTTGTGTAGGCGTCCCACATACGGGCTGGCGTCTCCTACAACGTGGCTAACTCTTCTTTCAACAGCCCGAGATAAAGATGCATATCGACACCTGGCTGTTTTGGCCCCTGAATAAGAATGCTCATGTGTACGTACCTTTGCTTTGTGCAGAGCCACGGGGATGTTGTACGGCCATACAAACACGGGTCAGGTGCTATGCGTGCTACTCTGGTTGACAAAAGGATTGAGTCCATCATCGGTGCTCATACCTAGCCTGACGTTCCTTCCATCGCCCCCGAACTCTTCGAAATCGATGTCCAATGCATTCCACTGGCTAGCGTCTGAAGGGTGTGTTAGGATCTTGCTCTTCTCTGGATCTTCTTCGGGTTTCTCCCTTTCCGCGTGCCATTGCATTAGCTTTGCTTCCTTAGGATCTACGAAATATCTCTGTAGACGGGGAGTGATAGGAAAGTACCATACCACTTTGCGAGGAACTTTCTTGTTCCCTCTCTTGTACCGTCCATGGCCGCACACCAGACATGTGGTTCTCTCCACGTACTCGTTACGATAAAGTGCGCAATCATTGATGCATGTGTGGTATTTAACGTGCGGTAGGTCGAGAGGGCACAAGATTTTTTTGGCCTCCTCTATACTTGTTGGCAATGTGTTCCCGTTAGGCAGACGGTCATGCCAGAATTCCATGTTAGCATTGAATCTCACGTCTGTCCATTTATGTTCCGCCTTCATCTCTAGAGCCTTGAGCGTTAGTACAATGGAGTCATCCCATCTATCTCCATTTGTGCCAACTTGGCTTTCTCTCTGGCTGTAGCTTTGGCGTTGCTCGTCTCCTTGAGAAGCAGTTCCTAAACATGAGGGTCCCTTAACACCAAAGTTAGCAGCGTCTGGGTGTTTGCTTCTTCTCCTTCTTTATGATGGTCATGCCCGTCGGCATCTCCTTCTTCGTCATGATGATCATGCCCACCGTATATTCTTCGTCATCATGACAATGCCCGCCAGGAGACTCTTCGTCTTCTTGCCCGCCCACGTCTTCATGATGACCACCACCATTTACTGCCGGCTCCTCGTCGAAGTCGTCGCGCATGAAACCGCGCCTGAGCAGGTGATCCTCCAATTGTCCAGAATCAGGGTCGATCCAGCGCTGGAGTTTGCATGTTCGACATGGACATCTTATCTAGGTCTTGTTGTTCTGAATCATGTTCGTCTTCGCGTCTTTCTTATACCTACTAACTCGACCTTCACTCATCCTGACGACCATGGTAGCCTGCGCGGTATGCACGTATAGAGCAAAAGACAGAGTAGGTTAATTATAAACCACACCTTATGCACACACAAACACACATGCAAGGTCGCCGACAAAATTTGGCATGACCTTTCCTAAATGTAGGACATATGGGTGGTGCAAAAATTTGCCGAAATGGAAATGAATCAACATTTAGGCAAACATCCATGCACCACACTGGGGCAGACAAGCAAAAACAAGAAACTTCTTCTCATGCAAACATTCATGCACCACACAAGCTTCATGCACAAACATCATCTTCGCACCATGCATCGCATGTACACACCCCTGATACGTCGGAAAAGTATCCATAATTTTTGATGCTCCATGCTTGTTTAGTATCTACTTTGCTTTGCTTTGTCTACACTTTGAGGTGTTTTTACATCTTTTCTGGAACTAACCTATTAACAAGTTGTCATAGTGTCAGTTGCCTGTTTTCTTCTGTTTTCCACTAGAGGAAAAAGGGCTATCCGTTCGCGACCCCTCGGAGCATTAGTCCCGGTTGCGCCACCAACCGGGACTAATGCCGCAACGTCCGGTTGAAGGCGACGCAGGGCGGGGCATGCGTCCAGTTGGAGCCAGCAACCGACTAAAGGTTTGGCCACGCGACCACGCGTGGCGTGTACGCGCTTAGTCCCGGTTGCGCTCCAACCGACTTAAGACCCCCGCCTCTATAAATGCACCAGCCCCTCTGCCTCACTCTGTTTTTGAATGGTTGAAGGTGTGAGGGTGTGCTAATTTTTCTCATGCATGCATTGAAGGTTTTGTTGAAATGTTTGAGTGAATAATGCCGTTGAATTTCTCATAGAACAAAAATATAGAAGGTGTCCGAGACGCACTTGAGCTTTCTCCTCTTTATTTCCCTCGATCGAGGTTAGCAATCTTATCTTTCTAGGTCATTGATACAATTCATGTGTCGGTGTGAATTGGTTATTTCACTATTTATGATGTCCTGTTTTTATAAACTTACTTATATGATGCGTATGAGCGGTCGGGAATGGATACGGTGATGACGGGTAGCGGGTATATCAAAGGCGTGGATAAATTTATCGATGTGGCTACGCAAACAAAGAGAATGGATTTATCGTTGTCCATGTGTTCAATGTCGGAACAACAAGGAGTACTCTTCCTCGAAAATCATTCATGCCACACGATTATGAAAGGTTTCATGCCCAACTATAATTGCTGGACCAAGCACGGGGAAAGAGGGGTTATGATGGAAGATGGTGAAGAAGAAGATGATGATAACAACTATCATCATATGTTTCTGAATCTGATATCGCAATGGAAGACAATAGAGAGGAAAGAGGTGAAGAACGGGCATCGGATGGTAGGTGATGAACTTGGTAGGGTCATTTCGATGCAAAGCGAGGCGTGAAACAGAAAATGAGAAGTTGAAGTTAGAGGGCATGTTAGAAGATCACAAGAAATTGTTGTACCCAAATTGTGAAGATGGCAGCACAAAGCTCGGTACCACACTGGAATTGTTGCGATGGAAGGCAGAGTGTGGTCTAACTGACTCCTCAGTTGAAAAGATGCTGAAAATAATGAAGCCGAAGTTTCCAAAACATAACGAACTTCCCGAGAGTACCTACGAAGCAAAGAAGACTCTCTGTCCTCTGGGATTAGACTATGGAGTCTCTTTTAAGGTCCCTTTGTTTCGCTGCAAATGGGTCAACCTGAATGGGGAAGGGGTAAAGATAGACCAGTTGTACGGAATGACAACAGTGGATCTCAACAATCTTGGTTATAGAGATGAACCATTCGTCCTAGCCAATGATGTTTCTCAGGTTTTCTATGTGAAGGACATGTCCTCCAGACCGAAAAAAGAAAAAATATGCAAACAAATACATCATATGATGAGCCAAAGCGTCACATAGTTCTTTCAGGAAAAAGAAACATCATGGGAATCGAGGACAAGACAGACATGTCAGAAGATTATAATAAGTTTGATGAAATTCCGCCCTTCACGGTGAAACCCCAAGCATTCCGTTAAGTAAAGAAGATGCTCCATGGTTACGTCTGAGCGGTCATAAGGAATGACATATGCCAAGTAGTTCATTCTCATATTATGTAACTCTAGTTCATGTCTTTCGCGGTTTGTGGCTTGACCGAAGGATATCTTTCGCGTTTTGTGGCCTTTAGTCCCGGTTTTGTAGTCTTAGTTTTTAATATTAATAAATGTCTTGAGTGTTAGTCCGTTTGTGGCTGGACGGAGTGCCTCTATGACCAGTTTCTTGGAGATCTTGAGGACCGGCTCGTCGGCATCTCCTAAACTCGTAGTGGTGTCCCTGCTCTCGAAACCATCTTGCAGTCTGTAACTTCACTAACTAGATCAATACGCGTCTGAGCTAACTAATGTCACATATTAGGGAGTGCCTCTATGACCAGTTTCTCGGAGATGCCGGAGGACTAGGCTCCGTCGGCATCTCGCTAAAACTGGCCGCAGTGGTGTCCCTGCTCTCAAAAACCATCTTGCAGCTTGTAACTTCACTTAGTAGATTAATACGCCTCAGAGCTAACTAATTTCACATATTAGGGAGTGCCTCTATGACCAGTTTCTCGAGATGCCGGAGGACTGGGCTCGTCCATCTCCCCGAAACCGGCAGATGGTGTCCCTTCTCTCGAAAACCATCTTGCATCTTGTAACTTCACTAACTAGATCAATAAGCCTCGAGCTAACTAATTTCACATATTAGGAGTGCCTCTATGACCCGTTTTCGGATATGCCGGAGGATCAGGCTCCGGCATCTCCTCACTGGCGTAGTGGTGTCCTGCTCTCTAAAACCATCTTGGAGATGCCTCAAACTGGCTGGAGGACTGGACTCACGAGGATGCATATTTATAGTACAAGCAGCTCGGCATAATGTCGACACTCACGACATAATGTCGACACTCACCCCTATTATTAGTGCTGACTCATCTTTAGTCCCAGTTGGTGTCTCCAATCGGGACTAAAGGTTCATCTTTAGTCCCGGTTGGTGACACCATCTGGGACAAGGTACAAGCCGCACGACATAATGTCGACACTAACCCCTATTATTAGTGTTGCCTGGCCCACTCTTCCGCAATCCCTTCCGTCGTGGTTGGTTTCTCCAACCGGGACTAAATATGAACCCTCTCTTTATATAGGCATTTCCCTCTATTTATTCGGTAACACTTAAGACATTTATTAATATTAAAAACCGGGACAAACCGGGACTAGCTAACACTCAGGACTAAAGCCGCCCCCTTTAGTCATAATCATGCCTAGTCCTATAGTACGCGACTTGAGGTCTTCATCGTCGCCGTCATCATCGCCGTCGCCGTCTGCCACTCCGGGATCCTAAGCCCATCCATGGCATATACCGGGGCCATTCCAGCCTCGGATTCACGGCGGGTGGGAGAGGGTCTCTGGAAGCGATGCTACCACCGGACGATGTGGGGCCTATGGCGGGTGGACTCGTGGGCACCGTAGGCGAGGATGGTCTCCCCCGGCGATGGAGCGCATCACTTCGATGATAGTACGGTTCGCCCACCACAGACAACGGCCGGCTTTGTTGTGGTTCACCGGTGGCGGGCCATCACCCTCGTACCTGGCGAGCTCCCTTTCCCGCCTATTAGCGAAGAAGACATTCCAGGTGTCGTAGTTGTCAGGATCCCACTGGGGATCCATCCGCTGCTCCGGCGTGAGCTCGTGGTAGAAGTGGTTTGTGATGGCCGCCTGGCGTGCGGAACCTTGAGGGACAGGAGGCGAGAACCCCTCGGCCTTTCGGCATCCGGCCGTGGCGGCAGTAGCCCGGCGGACAAGGGTAGTTGGAGGCGCACAGCGCCTCGGTCTCCTCGAGGGTCAGAATGGCCTAGTAGGCGTTGTCCATTGTTCTAAGAGAGGAAGGTTTGGATGTTTGGATAGCCATGACACGATCACCCTAAATATAGAGGGAAAGGGCGGGAAAACTTGGCGTGAAGCTTTGGGAAATGGCGGGAAATATCTTTAGTCCCGGTTAGTGACTACATCCGGGACTAAAAGCTCTACTAGAAAGGAAAGGGCGGGAAAACTTGGCGGGAAGAGGTGGGAAATGGTGGAAAATATTTTTAGTCCCGGTTTGTTACTACATCCGGGACTAAATGTGTGCCGAACAATGATCATGTTTCGAAAAAACCTTCACAAAATGACCTATCATGTTCGAGGTTTCATGGCTTTTTCGGTCCAAATGACCGATGTTATGTGCTGAATCACGGCATAGTTTGTGATGTTGTGCCCATATTATGCATGTGTGTGGACATTGGTATGGAGAACAATGTTGCAGGAGGAAGTTTTCCTTTTTCGCATGAAAAGCCCTTTTCCATTTTCCGGCAAAAAACAGGTCGTTTTGTGAAGTAACCACCAAAATGCCGTTTCACAATGCTACCATCCCATTTTCCTAAAATACTAGACCACCTTACATGGACTATCTCCCACCGTACATCTCAAACCTTTTCGTCCATCCGGGTAAAAGGACAAATGTCTCCGAATCGGCAGAAGTGGGTCCGGTTTGTACTACAGTACATGATCTATCGCCGTGATTTTTGAAAAATCATTTTTAGACTCTCAATATGTGGTTTCTTCAGAGATCCAATGCAAGTTCTAACGATGCTCGTCCCCTATCTTCATGCACACCGGTTCAACCATAGTTAGAAATTCAGATAATTCAAAACGGGCATAATAAATTCAAAAAAAATCCGAACAATGAAAATCCTTCGCTTGGTGTCATATTTTGTTACATAGTTGAAAGGAAAAATACCAGACTTGGTATATTGATCATGTTTCAAAAAAACCTTCAAAAAATGACCTATCAAGTTCGAGGTTTCATGGCTTTCGGTCCAAATGACCGATGTTATGTGCTGAATCACGGCATAGTTTGTGATATTGTGCCCATATTATGCATGTATGTGGACAATGGTATGGAGAACAATGTTGCAGGAGGAAGTTTTCCTTTTTGTCGCATGGAAAAGCCCTTTTCCATTTTCCGAAATAAAAACGGGTCGCTTTATTGAAGTAACCACCAAAATGCCGTTTCACAATGCTACCGTCCCATTTTCCTAAAATACTAGACCACTTTACATGGACTATCTCCCCGGTACATCTCAAACCTTTTCGTCCATCCCGGGTAAAAGGACAAATTCTGCCGAATCGGCGAAGTGGGTCCGGTTTGTACTACAGTACATGATCTATCGCCTGTGATTTTTGAAAAATCATTTTAGACTCGCAATATGTGGTTTCTTCGAGATCCAATGCAAGTTCTAACGATGCTCGTCCCCTATCTTCATGCACACCGGTTCAACCATAGTTAGAAATTCAGATAATTCAAAACGGGCATAATAAATTCAAAAAAAATCCGAACAATGAAAATCCTTCGCGTGGTGTCATATTTTGTTACATAGTTGAAAGGAAAAATACCAGACTTGGTATATTGATCATGTTTCGAAAAAACCTTCACAAAATGACCTATCACGTTCGAGGTTTCATGGCTTTCGGTCCAAATGACCGATGTTATGTGCTGAATCACGGCATAGTTTGTGATGTTGTGCCCATATTATGCATGTGTGTGGACATTGGTATGGAGAACAATGTTGCAGGAGGAATTTTTCCTTTTTGTCGCACGGAAAAGCCCTTTTCCATTTTCCGAGCGCAAAAGCAGGTCGTTTTGTGAAGTAACCACCAAAATGCCGTTTCACAATGCTACCGTCCCATTTTCCTAAAATACTATACCACCTTACATGGACTATCTCCCAACCGGTACATCTCAAACCTTTTCGTCCATCCCGGGTAAAAAGGACAAATGTCTGCCGAATCGGTAGGAAGTGGGTCCGGTTTGTACTACAGGTACATGATCTATCGCCCGTGATTTTTGAAAAATCATTTTAGACTCGCAATATTTGGTTTCTTCAGAGATCCAATGCAAGTTCTAACGATGCTCGTCCCTATCTTCATGCACACCGGTTCGACCATAGTTAGAAATTCAGATAATTCAAACGGGCATAATAAATTCAAAAAATCCGAACAATGAAAATCCTTCGCTTGTGTCATATTTTGTTACATAGTTGAAAGGAAAAATACCAGACTTGGTATATTGATCATGTTTCAAAAACCTTCACAAAATGACCTATCATGTTCGAGGTTTCATGGCTTTTCAAATGACCGATGTTATGTCTGAATCACGGCATAGTTTGTGATGTTGTGCCCATATTATGCATGTGTGGACATTGGTATGGAGAACAATGTTGCGGAGGAAGTTTTCATTTTGTCGCATCGGAAAAGCCCTTTACATTTTCCGAGCGCAAAAAAACGTCGTTTTGAAGTAACCACCAAAATGCCGTTTCACAATGCTACCGTCCCATTTTCCTAAAATACTAGACCACCTTACATGGACTATCTCCCAACGTACATCTCAAACCTTTTCATCCATCCCGGTAAAGGACAAATGTCTGCCGAATCGGTAGGAAGTGGGTCCGGTTGTACTACAATGTACATGATCTATCGCCTGTGATTTTTGAAAAATCATTTTAGACGCAATATGTGGTTTCTTCAGAGATCCAATGCAAGTTCTAACGATGTCCGTCCCTATCTTCATGCACACCGGTTCGACCATAGTTAGAAATTCAGATAATTCAAACGGGCATAATAAATTCAAAAAAATCCGAACAATGAAAATCCTTCGCTTGGTGTCATATTTTGTTACATAGTTGAAAGGAAAAATACGGACTTGGTATATTGATCATGTTTGAAAAAACCTTCACAAAATGACCTATCATGTTCGAGGTTTCATGGCTTTCGATCCAAATGACCGATGTTATGTGCTGAATCACGGCATAGTTTGTGATGTTGTGCCCATATTATGCATGTGTGTGGACATTGGTATGGAGAACAATGTTGCAGGAGGAAGTTTTCCTTTTTGTCGCACGGAAAAGCCCTTTTCTATTTTCCGAGCGCAAAAAACGGGTCGTTTTGTGAAGTAACCACCAAAATACCGTTTCACAATGCTACCGTCCCATTTTCCTAAAATACTAGACCACCTTACATGGACTATCTCCCAACCGGTACATCTCAAACCTTTTCGTCCATCCCGGGTAAAAAGGACAAATGTCTGCTGAATCGGCAGGAAGTGGGTCCGGTTTGTACTACAGGTACATGATCTATCGCCCGTGATTTTTTGAAAAAATCATTTTTAGACTCACAATATGTGGTTTCTTCAGAGATCCAATGCAAGTTCTAACGATGCTCGATAGAAAATGGTTTTGAATTATTTATTCAAATCCATACACTTCTTATGTTTAAAGTTTTTCTAAATTCCAACTTAATATTCAAAAATATAAGTTAATTCATTTTAAAAGGTTACATTAATTATTTTTTTGAAATAGAAAATGGTTTTGAATTATTTATTCAAATCCAAACACTTTTTATGTTTAAAGTTTTTCTAAATTCCAAATTAATATTCAAAAATATAATTTAATTAATTTTAAATGGTTACATTAATTATTTTTTAAAAATAGAAATTGGTTTTGGATTATTTATTCAAATCCATACACTCTGACTTATCCTTTGGCTGTTGAGATTTGAGACTGCCGGCAGGCTATATAACACCGCACCATTTTCCAACTTTCCTTCCACGCCTTCTTTTTCAGTTTGACGATTTCCCTACTTCAGCCAACTGCTAAAGCAGGTGAACCAATCTCATCTGTCGCCGCCTAGAGCAGCACCATCTTCCTTGCCCTTTTTCTTTAATTGTTTTGCTTGGTTTCCTTTTAACACAGCTTCAGATCTTTGTGACCAGTCGCGTACTCGGGCCAAGATGGACAGGCGTGACAAGTCCCACGGCAGGAAGTCAGGCGGACGTGATAACAAGGATCTCCATCCTGCCAAACCCAACAAGCGCAAGGACGGCGAGGTCCTTCTCCCGCCACCACCGCCGAAGACCATCCTTCGAGCGGCGAGACGTCCGGGGTGCCAAGCCTCGCTCTTCCCGCAGAGTCCCATGCCGACCGCCATAGGAAGAAGGTCGTTATCAACGACCTGGTGGAGATTCAGACGGCCCTCTGCGCCCGTCCGCTGGAGAAGGAGCACGTCATTGGAATGATAGAGTGCGACTTGATGGCCTGGGACGACCTGTTCAAGGGCACGCCTCCTGCTGACCTGCAAAGCCTGATGGCTCACCTAAAATCATTGGTGACCCGTTTGGAGGGCGGAGAAAGTCTAGAGTCTCCCGGCAAGGCGACTCCGATGGCCTCCCAAGCTTGCCCACTTCTCCAGCAGCTGGAGGCTGCCTGTAAGGAGATCGCAGACGGCATAGCCCGGTTGAGGGCTAACCGCCCGCATCTCGAGAAGCGCGTCGCGGATCTTGTGGAGCTACGCGTGAAGCAACAAGCCGCCGCCGAGAAATACGACAAGCTCGCCGCTGATGCTCGGAGGCGCGAGGGCGAGGTTACGGATGTGTTGGAGACATACTCCATAAACATCAAAGCTCATGATGATGCCGTGGCCACCTCTTCAAAGGAGGCTGACCTGCTTGCCAAAAGCCGTGATGAGATGGCCAAATTTCTGGGCACCCGTGATGAAGAGGAAACCAACCGAAGCTCTCCAGCAGCTGGCCTTCCTGAAGCCCAGATCATCTTGTCCTATAAGCCTGAAAACTGAGGCTTAGTGGGACCTTAGCCATCATATTCCTTAGGCTCCCTTAGAGGGCAGGGGACACGAGCTTGTCGCTCATATTGTTGCGTCCATTTTTCTTGCTTTGAACAATTTATTTTGCTTCGATCGAGGATGTGGTGCCTTAGGCACGTTCTTGTTATTTTCAATAAATGATGGCTACTCAATACGTTTGATTGCTTATATTTGCATATGATTTTTTCATTTACCAGCGATATCAACTTTTTTTTGTTTGTATCACGCCAGCATGATGTAAAGTCACACCATATGCACTTCAGAAACACGTACGTGTGCTTCATCATTAGAGCATGGGACTTTATCTCGCACTACAGCACGCGACGGCTACGCCGACGGCTAAAAGCCCTCGGCGTAGCCAGCATTGCCGTCGGCATACGCTACGCCGAGGGCTGCCGTCGGCGTAGCCCCCTCGGCGAAGGTCTCCCTCGGCGGAGCAAAAACGGCCGTCGGCGTAGCGGAAAACCGTCGGCGTAGATCTACGCCGACGGCCGGCGGCCGTCGGTATAACGGCCGTCGGCGACGGCGGCGCTGCCGTTAAACGGCCGCTAACGGCGCACCGTATCGCCGACGGCCCTCGGCGTATGGTGGCCACGTGGCACGCGTTGGGCCTCCCGGAGAGCTACGCCGACGGCCCTCGGCGTATGTGGACGCGTGTCCACCGCTGAGCCTTCCAGCTGGCGCTAGGCGGCCTGCCCTCGGCGTGGGAGCGGTGCTATGCGACGGCGGTGCCCTCGGCGTAGCCCTGACCATATGGCACATGGCGGAGGCTACGCCGAGGGCATTGCCGTCGGCGTATCACATACAGTTTTTTTGAATTTTTCTCAGCAGCACTCACGGCCATACATCATCCATGCATACATCCACATCATCCATGCATACATCCATACAGCCATACATCATCCATACATCCATGCAATATATATTCCACACATTAGTCATACATCATCCATACAGCCACATGTATCAACATCAGTCATACAAGATCATCCATACATTAGTCATACAAGATCATCGACATCATCACACATCCCTACAACTCGAGGAGGCGGGGTGTACCGAGATCTCCACGGTGAAAAGTGGCGACCTGCCGAGGGTTGCGTCGAGAAGCAGCGGAAGAGCCACTGGCGAGGGTAGGAGAAGTGTGAAGCTCGAGAACCACCTGCAGAATGGCGGAGATGGACCATCTTCATGAAGCGGTGTGATCGCGCCCATCCGGCGGCGTGGCCAAAGTGCGGTTCCCGAGCTCCGTTCCTACATGTTGCCTACATGTTAGCAACTTGCGAGGCAAAGTAAAGCGATAATCGGTGGGTTCGCAAAGAACTTACGGTGTCGATCGTAGTAGGTCCTAGCGAAGCTTTCCTTGATTGCCAAAATGGCATCGGACCTAGCATGGGAGGCACGGGCCCTAAATCTCTATTCGGCCAGTTTGAATATTCACCATCATGGCCTGCAAGATAGTTTAGAAGTCAGGCCGTAGTACAACAAACGGGGGGAAGTGGGACTTGTATCTTTTGCAAAAAATAAAGGTTCGGACTTACATTTACGTATTGCATGTAGATCGCATTCGCCTCCTGATGCTGCAGAAAGGCCACCTGATATTCCTCATAAGCGGCATCGTGAGCGCGTCTAACTCGCTACAATTTCAAATACAAGGAATCTCGTCGGTTAGCCATGCAGGAACAAAAGTCATAAAGATGATGAAAAGCGAGAAAAACTTACATCCTCGGGAGCGACGAGGCTGGCCACAGCGGGATAGGGGGCCGGGCGGGTAGGTAGCCTTGAGGCGGCTGAAGCTCGTCTTTGAGGGTAGGCTTGACCTTCTTATTCAGAATCTTGAGGCGTCCATGCTGCAATCCGTGCCCCAAGCGGACCAACGACTCCTCGTCGATCTCCGCGTGAATGGGGTCATCCACATGGGGTGACGAGCCTTCACCATCGTCTTTGTAGTTCCCCAAGTCGTTCGGGCATTGCCAGTACACGAACAACGAGGTTGAGGCTCGAGTAATTGGGCTTCTTCGCGCATCATCTCATACGGCGGCGTCATGAATCACCTCCCGGGTTGTGCCTCGGCCACCATCGCGAAAAGAAAATATTATGCATATGAAGTACAAACATAAGCGAAATGCACGCGGGTCGTTCCATGTATATCGTACCACCTTCCCTTGAAGCGGTCAAAGTTGCGGTTTCCGCGTCGTTCGACCATCGCCTCGGTTATCCGGCGTTCGCCTCGACAAGGATGCAAACTCCTCGTCTTCTGAGCCACCTCGTCCTAACCAGCTCCTCCCATGCGAGTCGATGCGGCTCGGCCCAATCGAGGATAACCTGAAAATGCAATACTCAACTCCAGACAATGCAATGGCAACTTAGAAGCAATGTAGAATCTCATTGACATTTTACTCACCGACATGTACTCTTCCCAAGCGTCATCGAGTACTCAGGATTAGGGTTCCTCGACAATGTCTTCCTTCCCGACCCTCACGCCTGTCGAGAAGTGGCTAGCGGCCGTGACCTTGGTTGTACCACACACAGGGTCAACTTCACACAAGCCCCAAGCAAAGTCCTCTGCGCCTTCTCCTGGTCCTCCTCGGCCACACGGTAAAAGCACTTCAATCATGCATAAGAGTCATGAGTTAGCACGGTGGGGTCATCAAGTATGAACATAACTCGAGAAATATGCCTTACCCAAAACTTGGTGATGACAGCATCAGCAGCTGTCGGAAAGCCCAGGACACGGGTAGTCTGGTAGTCCTCCCAAGTGGTAGCTAGCTTCCTGTCACCCTCATGGGTAATGTGATAGCCCGGCCAGAACTTCCTAATCAGAGCTCCAACAAGGCTGTTAGGAAGGCGAGGCTTCGTCCCCGGAGGAAATGTCCAATTGCTGCACAATAATAAACGTTAGTACACAATAATTATTTATGACCAACATGAAATAAAATGTTTTAAATTGCCAAATTAGTACACTTACTCAAGGCCATCTGGAATAATAAGGGCTTTCGCCTCCTGAGTCCTAGGCTCAAACTTCTCGTCAGGGACTCCCGATTCCCCACGATTCCGTAATTTCTTTGGCCCCACCAACTCGCGGCTAGTGTCCGCCTCCGTATCGGTCCCCGCCTCCCTCTCGGTCCTCCTCCTCTCGACTGCCTCCTCTTGGACTCTGCCTCCCTCTCGGCCTGAAGGCTGCTCACGGAACAACTCAGAGCCACGTCGCTGAGCGAGGGTGGTGGGTCAAAGTCCACGCCTCCTCGTGGCACCTCATCCTCGTCCTCCTCGACCTCGGCCTCGACCCGTCCTCCACCGGCCAGCAGGAGCAATATCGGGGTAACGCGGATTGGGATTTGGCTGTCTCCCACTCCATGTAGCACTTTTCTTGCGCTGCTTCAGCGCATTAAGCAAGGACGAACTGGTTGCCTTGCCGCTGCTCATATTGTTCAATCACCTGCATTAAGTAAGAGAAAACAGTTAAGCACAAAGACATAATAAAATGTATACACAAAGAATAAAGGCATAATGCAATTAAGTAAACAGTTAAGCACAAAGACAAAATAAAATGCATTTAAAAATAAATACTCACTATCATTTTCATTCTCATTCTCATTCTCATTCTCACTATCACTATCTTTTGAATAGAAATCTGGATTCTCATCGAAGGGTGTAGGCTCATCATCGTTGTCATTCTCGGTATGGAGCTTCTCGAGCATACTTATGTCATGTAGATTCACCACTGACTCACCCCGAGTTTCTACATCATTCCCAAGATCCTCAAGATCAACGGTTCTAAATCAAAGTGTCCAAGTCCTCTTGCTCTTGATAGAAAATTCCCTCGTACGTTAAAGGGTTAATGTTGTTGTAATCGTCCTCGGAGGGAATCGGTAGGTTACCATGTGGCGATACCTGGAACACGACTTCCCAGCCCTGGAGTTCCGCTTTCCGGCATGGGTAGGGCAAATAATAAACTTGGTTGGCTTGGTGAGCAACAACAAAGATGTCGGCTCCGCTATAGGTGGTTGAAGGCCTAACTTCAACTAACCCAATGGAAGGGGTACTTCTCAGTCCACCCCTTGGGTCAAACCAGTGGCACTTGAACACAACAAGATTGAGTTCGACATTAAATGCGATTGAAGGTCACCGTATACATTCTCTAACCTTCCGTAGTAATCAAGGGAATCGGCTCCTTTGGTGAACACCCAGTATTTACCGCTTTTGCATTGGTCGCCCTTTACGGTGCGTCTCGTATGGAAGCGAAACCCATTCACATCATACTTCTCATACTTCATGGCGACCTTTGTTACAACCTTGGGAAACACATTTCAGCTCATCTGACATCTCAACGTTGGGATCAGCTCCCTATAGGTACAAGAGGAATTTGTT
Source organism: Avena longiglumis (assembly GCA_030063025.1). NCBI lineage: Eukaryota > Viridiplantae > Streptophyta > Magnoliopsida > Poales > Poaceae > Avena > Avena longiglumis. Next base: position 49,467,804 of record CP125974.1, on the reverse strand, counting down.
GCGTTCAGTAGTTACGTGGAATAAGAGCGACAAGTCACATATTGCAAGGTAAGAGGGACAGGTTAGAAATTACTTTTTCCATAAACCAGGACACAAAGTTTTTATTATTTCCGGGAGCACCCTCTTTCAGTAGAGTGTCCAACTCCATGGGAGAGGGATCAGTCGGTCCCGGCCACTGTTCATTCGTGAAATCGCTAAGAAGGAGAAAATAAGCATTAGACGGAGACCGAGTTACTAGCTGCATAGAGAAATAGGGTGTTCACCATTTTACCTAATGAAATCTACCACTTCCTTCATGTTCATAAGCACATAGAGCATTATGCAATCCTTCTCTTCCTTCGGCAACCTATATTTTAGTCCTTTACCGGCCTTGCCACCGGGAAATTGGAATAGTTCGATATTGGGGTCATCCTTGGGCAGGTCGACATTGTAACGAGAGACCGGGTTATGCATAGTGGGAACATCATCGGGCGATGGGTTGTCACGCGGCGTCGCCATCTCCGAAGGCATGTTGCTTCAGCTATGCATGCTTCAATCTTGGCTTTGTTTCCGATTATCTTTCGAATATACTTAAACTCTCTCTCAATACAAAATTGCAAACGAAATTGCACCGCCCCCCAATAGTGCCTCGTTCGCGGTGCACAATGAATGTGCCATCGGAGTAAAAGCTGGCGGAAAGATCATCTCCAAATTGCATAGCAACTCCGGCACCTGAACTTGCAGCTTCTCAATCACCAGAGGACATATCGCTAGCACGGAGGGTGCGGAAGAAATGGCTCAACTCCGCAAGCACGCCATACTTTTTCGGGAGATACCTCGAACCATCACGGCATCAGCCGCTCAATCCATATATGATAGTCGTGACTCTTGAGCCCGTTGACTTGTCCCGTCAAAATATTGACTCCCTTACTTATATTCGAACAATAACCGTCAGGGAACATCACGACGTATTTGAGCCACATAAATGACTCCTTCTTTTGGACATTATCAAAGGCGTTAGTAGGCATGTGGCTTGAACCAATTCTTTCGACGGACAGTAGGAGGCTGCATGTGTAATCTCTTCCTATCACAAAGCTTCTCAACATCAACTCTAGCCTTGACATTATCCTTTGACTTCCCAGGAATGTTCAGGACTGTGAAAAAGGACTCCCGACATTCTTCTCGGTGTGCATCACATCGATGTTATGGGAAGTTCGAGGTCCTTGTAATACGAGATTCGTTAAGGCTGCCACGTGAGTCAATTATCGTTACACCATAGCCGACAAATTGATGGCCAGTTCCCGGCGCCGCGGGCACGAGAGCACGTATCTCGGCATCAACAGCTGCACCCTCGAACTTTGGTACCTCTTTTACTTCATGCACAACTTTGCCCTTCTTGAAGTTCTTTCTATCTTCTCTGACCGAATGATTTCTTTTGAGTCTTGTCGATTCGTGTCAAGCGCAACATATTTGCGACCCGACTTTAGCCAAAGGAACTCAAGTCGGTGCCTGCACACTGGGCATGGCCACTTACCAGCTGTACACCATCCGCACGTTAGGGCGTACCCGGGCATGTCATGCATAGTATATTGTAACCAAACTTTCATAAAAAAGTTTCTCTTTGATGCTTGGTCGTATGTCAACGTCCCGTGTATCCAAGAGTGGTTCAAATCATCCACAATCGGCTGCATGTAGACACTCAAGTTCTTCCCCGGATACTCAGGTCCTGGAATTATCAGCGACAAAAACATGGTCTTCCGTTGCACTAATACTCCGGGAGGGATATTGAGCGGAATAACATACACCGGCCAGCAGCTGTACGAGGCCGTCGACATACCATACGGGTTGAAGCCATCTGTTGCTATCGCAATTCTAACATTCCGAGCCTCTTCTGCCCACCGGGGGTATTTGTCATCGAAGTTCTTCCATGCCTTACCATCAGATGGATTTCCCATCTTCTTCCGTCTGTGCCCGTCCTCGTATCTTTTCCCCTTCTTGCGCCACATCATCTGTTTGGCAGTCTCCTCGCTCAAGTAAAGCCGCTGGATTCTTTTTATGAATGGGAGATACCGAAGTATCTTCTTAGCGACCTTCATTGCCTCACGACCATCCTTCCCTTTATCTCTTCATATCTAGAGGCCTTACAAATGGGCAGTACTTGTCACCCTCAAACTGTTTCCAAAACAAAAGGCAGCCTTTTGGACAACAATCTATCTTTTCATAATCCATGTTGAGATCCTTCATGAGTTTCTTCGTTTCGTGAAAGGTTTTGGGAAGACAATGCCCTTCGGGCAACATGTTACCACATGTTCTCGGATTAGCTTCAAAGTGAGAGCGGGTGGCGAATCGCACTTGTCGGCTGACACCTTTGAGATGGCATCGAGCTGAGAAATCTTTGCACCCTCGTACAGAGGCCTCTTAGCCGCGGCCATCATATCAAGGAAGGCCTTCGCGGTTGGCTCCGGTTCCTCCGGTTCTAGCGGTTCCTCCGGTTCTGATGATTCCTCCCGTGGAGGTGGCGAATTCGGCTGGTCGGCATCGATAAGATCATCTAGCATGTTTCTAATCCCATCGTGCTCATTGCCATTGAGCCGCTGACGCATCACCTCACCTCTGTCACGTTCGTACCGAGCAAAGTCGACTTGCGTGACATAGTTAGACATGTACCCATATTGCAGAAGGTGTTTGTACATGTCATCCTTTCCCTGACGATGACGCTTAGTGCAATGAGCGCAGGGACAAAGTGCGAACCATTGCCTTGAACCCGCGCTAACTCATTCACTAACAAATGAGTGTTCCGTACCCAATAAATCTTTTATTAGTCGCACTAATACGGCCCTTTGTACATCCACCCATTATCGGCCATCCTCTTACGCTTTGTTGGGAGACAAACAACAAATATAATATTTTATATCAAGCAGAGATTAAATGCTTCATATTTTACGCATTCATCAACCTACATGTCCAATAGGAAAAGAGGGTCCTAACCAGCCGGATCCGTAGATTGGGTAAGTTCTCCTGGTTCTACCCGATCCAAGCGAATTTCGGCAGCACCTCGCTGCTCTCCCGATACACGTCTCGACAAAAGCCAAGAGGATGTGCATCCGGAGAACGAGGGCGCCACGAAATCTGTCTCGAATAGAGGTAGAGCCGGAGAAACCAAACAACTCTGAATCCGATTGCCGATAAAAGCCATAAGCGTTACGGTTCAATATATGCGAGACCACTAATGCATATTAAGTCGCGTAACGCTTACGGTCGAGATGACGCCTAGGTAATGACGCTGGACTTGGTGATCTAGACACAAAATAAAACCTAGGTATAAGAAGGACAGTTCTCACCCTCGGTAGAGGAAGTAGTCGATCAACCGAGTGTCGAGGTCGACGGAACTTCGGAGGCAGGATCGAGGTGTCACCTACACCATCTCCGCAATGATGAGTCCTCAAACACTAGAAAGTTTGTACATTGACATAAAGACAATACCTTAGTCACAACATGTATAATTAGGCTCATTCAAAAAAATATTCTACTTTGTGCATCTAGTTTTATTTCTATTTCTACCTATTATATTTCTAAATAATTTTTGCATCTAGTTTTATTTCTATTTCTACCTATTCTATTACTAAATAATTTTTTACCTATTCTATTTTCTAAATAAATTTCTACCTGTTCTATTTCTAAATAATTTTCTACCTATTTTATTTCTATTTCTACCTATTTTATTTTTACCTAGTTTTATTTCTATTTCTACAGGAGGTTATAGGAGGTACCTGCGGGGACGACGAGCTCGGGGCGGCGGTGCTGGGCACGGGAGGCAGGCGGGAGGCAGATGGCGGCGCTCAGCGGCGGGGGAGGGAGGGATGGGGGTGGCGGCTACGAGGGGAGGGAAGGGGGCGGTGGCGCTCAGCGGCGGGGGAGGGAGGGGGCGGCGGCTACGGGGGGAGGGAAGGGGCGGGGGAGGCGGGAATGGGAGAGGGAGGGCTAGCGGCGGCGGGAATGGCGGCTCGTGGCGGCGGGGTCGGAGCTGGCGGGAGGCGGCGGGGTGGTGGCGGCGGTGGCTCATGGGAGGAGGAGGGGGTGGCTGGCGTTGGGAGGGAGGAGGCGGTGGAGGCTCGGGGGAGGGAGGGCTGGCGGCGGGAATGGGGAGGAGCTAGCAGCAGGAATGGCGATTCTTGGCGGCGGGTCGGGGCGCGGGCGCAGAGGATTGGAGAGGCAGTGGCTCGGGTAGGTGCGTGGGCATCCCTAATAGGATAGGGCTACAACGGCCGAACATCTCGAGGCAGCCCGTCGGCGTAGCTAGGTTTTTAGGCGTGGTTTTTTTTTGAAAGAAGGGTTTTTTTGTTTAATATCAAATTTTACAAGATACTTTATTTATTGTCTACTATTATAGAAGAAACTATATATTATTAATATATAATTTTTTATTTCGTCTTGTGCTCGTTTTCAAAGCAAACCCTAGATGTGGGCTACCCTATAACCCTAGACGTGGGCTACCCCTATAGCTCCTCACTAAGAGTCTAATGGCCATCTTGCGAGATGTAGTTATATGCTATGATGGAATTGTATAATTCAATCTTTCCAACTTAAGTATAGATAAGATGATCTCACAGATTTTCCAAGTGCTATAACTCCTGGAGAACCTCGACGGGGAGATTCCCCCTTATGCGAGGGGGGACACATGCAAGCACCTATACCAACCTCTCACCACACTCACACACATATGCTAGGGACACATACAAGTTTTCATCTGATTCCGATGTTCTTGTGGTCTTCCTCCGGCGAAACCTTGATCTGTGCACACTCGGATCGTCTACCCCCCTAGACGTTCCTCTGACAGGGGTAGCCCGGCGTAGCTCTCTCTTATTTTGTGTTTGTTTAGGTCATAGGGTGATGTCAAACCATGTTGGTTCACAAGTTGGGGCACTATCCTACCCGGTTTCACCTCGACGGGGAGATTCCACCCTTATACGGGCCTAGAACCTTCGCCTCTAGGTTAGAGCGCATGCATGCGAGGGGGGACACATGTAAGCACCTATATATACCATCCTCTCACCACACCCACACACACATATGCTAGGGGCACATGCAAGTTTTCATCTCATTCCGATGTTCTCGTGGTCTTCCTCCGGCGAAACCCTGATCTTTGTGCACACTCGGATCGTCTACCCCCCTAGACGTTCCTCTGACAGGGGTAGCCCGGCGTAGCTCTCTCTTGTTTTGTGTTTGTTTAGGTCATAGGGTGATGTCAAACCATGTTGGCTCACAAGTTGGGGCACTATCCTACCCGGTTTCACCTCGACGGGGAGATTTTACCCTCATACGGGTCCGGAACCTTCGCCTCTAGGTTAGAGCGCATGCATGCGAGGGGGGACACATGCAAGCACCCATACCAACCTCTCACCACAACCACACACATATGCTAGGGGCACATGCAAGTTTTCATCTCGTTCCAATGTTCTCGTGGTCTTCCTCCGGCGAAACCCTGATCTCTGTGCACACTCGGATCGTCTACCCCCCTAGACGTTCCTCAGGGTAGCCAGTAGCTCTCTCTTGTTTTGTGTTTGTTTAGGTCATAGGGTGATGTCAAACCATGTTGGCTCACAAGTTGGGGCACTATCCTACCGGTTTCACCTCGGCGGGGAGATTCCACCCTCATCTGGTCCGGAACCTTCGCCTCTAGGTTAGAGCGCATGCATGCGAGGGGGACACATGCAAGCACCTATACCAACCTCTCACCACACTCACACACATAATCTAGGGGCACATGCAAGTTTTCATCTCATTCCAATGTTCTCGTGGTCTTCCTCCGGCGAAACCCTGATCTCTCTGTGCACTCGGATCGTCTACCCCCCTAGACGTTCCACTGACAGGGGTAGCCCGGCGTAGCTCTCTCTTGTTTTATGTTTGTTTAGGTCATAGGGTGATGTAAAACCATGTTGGTTCACGAGTTGGGGCACTATCCTACCCGGTTTCACCTCGACGGGGAGATTCATACGAGTCCGGAACCTTCGCCTCTAGGTTAGAGCGCATTCATGCGAGGGGGGACACATGCAAGCACCTATACCAACCTCTCACCACACTCACACACATATGCTAGGGGCACATGCAAGTTTTCATCTCATTCCAATGTTCCCGTGGTCTTCCTCCTGAAACCACGATCTCTGTGTGCACACTCGGATCGTCTACCCCCTAGGCGTTCCTCACAGGGGTAGCCAGGCGTAGCTCTCTCTTGTTTTGTGTTTGTTTAGGTCATAGGGTGATGTCAAACCATGTTGGCTCACAAGTTGGGGCACTATCCTACCCGGTTTCACCTCGACGGGAGATTCCACCCTCATCTGGTCCGAACCTTCGCCTCTAGGTTAGAGCGCATGCATGCGAGGGGACACATGCAAGCACCTATATATACCAACCTCTAACCACACCCACACACACATATGCTAGGGGCACATGCAAGTTTTCATCTCATTCCGATGTTCTCGTGGTCTTCCTCCCGAAACCGATCTCTGTGCACACTCGGATCGTACCCCCTAGACGTTCCTCGGAGGGGTAACCCGCGTAGCTCTCTCTTGTTTTGTGTTTTTAGGGCATAGGGTGATGTCAAACCATGTTGGCTCACAAGTTGGGGCACTATCCTACCGGTTTCACCTCGGGGAGATTCCACCCTCATCTGGTCGGAACCTTCGCCTCTAGGTTAGGCGCATGCATGCGAGGGGGGACACATGCAAGCACCTATACCAACCTCTCACCACACCCACACACATATGCTAGGGGCACATGCAAGTTTTCATCTCATTCCAATGTTCTCGTGGTCTTCCTCCGGCGAAACCCTGATCTCTGTGCACACTCAGATCGTCTACCCCCCTAGACGTTCCTCGACGAGGTAGCCAGTAGCTCTCTCTTGTTTTGTGTTTGTTTAGGTCATAGGGTGATGTCAAACCATGTTGGTTCACAAGTTGGGGCACTATCCTACCGGTTTCACCTCGGGGAGATTCCACCCTTATACTGGCCCTGAACCTTCGCCTCTAGGTTAGGCGCATGCATGCGAGGGGACACATGCAAGCACCTATATACCAACCTCTAACCACACCCACACACATATGCTAGGGGCACATGCAAGTTTTCATCTCATTCCGATGTTCTCGTGGTCTTCCTCGTGAAACCACGATCTCTGTGCACACTCGGATCGTCTACCCCCTAGGCGTTCCTCGGCGAGGTAGCCCGGCGTAGCTCTCTCTTGTTTTGTGTTTGTTTAGGTCATAGGGTGATGTCAAACCATGTTGGCTCGAAGTTGGGGCACTATCCTACCGGTTTCACCTCGACGGGAGATTCCACCCTCATCTGGTCCGGAACCTTCGCCTCTAGGTTAGAGCGCATGCATGCGAGGGGACACATGCAAGCACCTATATACCAACCTCTAACCACACCCACACACACACATATGCTAGGGGCACATGCAAGTTTTCATCTCATTCCGATGTTCTCGTGGTCTTCCTCGTGAAACCACGATCTCTGTGCACACTCGGATTCTACCCCTAGGCGTTCCTCTAGGGTAGCCCGTAGCTCTCTCTTGTTTTGTGTTTGTTTAGGTCATAGGGTGATGTCAAACCATGTTGGCTCACAAGTTGGGTCACTATCCTACCCGGTTTCACCTCGACGGGGAGATTCCACCCTTATACGGGCCCGGAACCTTCGCCTCTAGGTTAGAGCGCATGCTTGCGAGGGGGGATGCAAGCACCTATATATACCAACCTCTAACCACACCCACACACACATATGCTAGGGGCACATGCAAGTTTTCATCTCATTTCGATGTTCTCGTGGTCTTCCTCCGGCGAAACCCTGATCTCTGTGCACACTCGGATCGTACCCCTAGGCGTTCCTCGACAGGGGTAGCCGGCGTAGCTCTCTCTTTTTGTGTTTTTTAGGTCATAGGGTGATGTCAAACCATGTTGATTCACAAGTTGGGGCACTATCCTACCCGGTTTCACCTCGACGGGAGATTCCACCCTTATACGGGCGGAACCTTCGCCTCTAGGTTAGGCGCATGCATGCGAGGGGACACATGCAAGCACCTATATATACCAACCTCTAACCACACACACACATATGCTAGGGGCACATGCAACTTTTCATCTCATTCCGATGTTCTCGTGGTCTTCCTCGTGAAACCACGATCTCTGTGCACACTCGGATCGTATACCCCCTAGGCGTTCCTCAGTGAGGTAGCCGCGTAGCTCTCTCTTGTTTTGTGTTTGTTTAGGTCATAGGGTGATGTAAACCATGTTGGCTCCAAGTTGGGGCACTATCCTACCGGTTTCACCTCGACGGGAGATTCCACCTCATCGGGTCCGAACCTTCGCCTCTAGGTTAGGCGCATGCATGCGAGGGGACGCATGCAAGCACCTATATACCAACCTCTAACCACACCACACACACATATGCTAGGGGCACATGCAAGTTTTCATCTCATTCCGATGTTCTCGTGGTCTTCCTCGTGAAACCACGATCTCTGTGCACACTCGGATCGTCTACCCCCTAGGCGTTCCTCACGAAAGGGGTAGCCGGCGTAGCTCTCTCTTGTTTTGTGTTTGTTTAGGTCATAGGGTGATGTCAAACCATGTTGGCTCACAAGTTGGGTCACTATCCTACCGGTTTCACCTCGACGGGAGATTCCACCCTATCACGGGCCGGAACCTTCGCCTCTAGGTTAGAGTGCATGCTTGCGAGGGGATGCAAGCACCTATATATACCAACCTCTAACCACACCCACACACATATGCTAGGGCACATGCAAGTTTTCATCTCATTTCGATGTTCTCGTGGTCTTCCTCCGTGAAACCACGATCTCTGTGCACACTCGGATCGTCACCCCCTAGGCGTTCCTCGGACAGGGTAGCCAGTAGCTCTCTCTTTTTTGTGTTTTTTTAGGTCATAGGGTGATGTCAAACCATGTTGGTTCACAAGTTGGGGCACTATCCTACCGGTTTCACCTCGACGGAGATTCCACCCTTATACGGGCCGAACCTTCGCCTCTAGGTTAGGCGCATGCATGCGAGGGGACACATGCAAGCACCTATATACCAACCTCTAACCACACCCACACACATATGCTAGGGGCACATGCAACTTTTCATCTCATTCCGATGTTCTCGTGGTCTTCCTCCGTGAAACCACGATCTCTGTGCACACTCGGATCGTATACCCCCTAGGCGTTCCTCAGCAGGTAGCCGGCGTAGCTCTCTCTTGTTTTGTGTTTGTTTAGGTCATAGGGTGATGGCAAACCATGTTGGCTCACAAGTTGGGGCACTATCCTACCGGTTTCACCTCGGCGGAGATTCCACCCTCATCTGGTCCGAACCTTCGCCTCTAGGTTAGGCGCATGCATGCGAGGGGACACATGCAAGCACCTATATATACCAACCTCTAACCACACCCACACACACATATGCTAGGGGCACATGCAAGTTTTCATCTCATTCGATGTTCTCATGGTCTTCCTCCGTGAAACCACGATCTCTGTGCACACTCGGATCGTCACCCCCTAGGCGTTCCTCTGAGGGGTATCCAGTAGCTCTCTCTTGTTTTGTGTTTGTTTAGGTCATAGGGTGATGTCAAACCATGTTGGCTCACAAGTTGGGTCACTATCCTACCGGTTTCACCTCGGGGAGATTCCACCCTTATACGGGCCCGAACCTTCGCCTCTAGGTTAGGCGCATGCTTGCGAGGGGATGCAAGCACCTATATATACCAACCTCTAACCACACACACACACATATGCTAGGGGCACATGCAAGTTTTCATCTCATTCGATGTTCTCGTGGTCTTCCTCGTGAAACCACGATCTCTATGCACACTCGGATCGTCTACCCCTAGGCGTTCCTCCGAGGGTAGCCGGCGTAGCTCTCTCTTGTTTTGTGTTTTTAGGTCATAGGGTGATGTCAAACCATGTTGGTTCACAAGTTGGGGCACTATCCTGCCGGTTTCACCTCGGGAGATTCCACCCTTATCTGGGCCGGAACCTTCGCCTCTAGGTTAGGCGCATGCATGCGAGGGGACACATGCAAGCACCTATATACCAACCTCTAACCACACCCACACACACATATGCTAGGGGCACATGCAACTTTTCATCTCATTCCGATGTTCTCGTGGTCTTCCTCGTGAAACCACGATCTCTGTGCACACTCGGATCGTCTACCCCCTAGGCGTTCCTCGGCAGGTAGCCAGCGTAGCTCTCTCTTGTTTTGTGTTTGTTTAGGTCATAGGGTGATGTCAAACCATGTTGGCTCACAAGTTGGGGCACTATCCTACCGGTTTCACCTCGACGGGAGATTCCACCCTCATACCTGAATGGAACCTTCGCCTCTAGGTTAGAGCGCATGCATGCGAGGGGGGACACATGCAAGCAAATATATATACCAACCTCTAACCACACACACACATATGCTAGGGGCACATGCAAGTTTTCATCTCATTCCGATGTTCTCGTGGTCTTCCTCCGTCGAAACCACGATCTCTGCACACTCGGATCGTCTACCCCCAAGGCGTTCCTCGAAGGGGTATCCCGGCGTAGCTCTCTCTTGTTTTGTGTTTTTTTAGGTCATAGGGTGATGTCAAACCATGTTGGCTCACAAGTTGGGTCACTATCCTACCGGTTTCACCTCGGCGGGAGATTCCACCCTTATCTGGGCCCTAACCTTCGCCTCTAGGTTAGGCGCATGCTTGCGAGGGGATGCAAGCACCTATATACCAACCTCTAACCACACCCACACACACATATGCTAGGGGCACATGCAAGTTTTCATCTCATTTCGATGTTCTCGTGGTCTTCCTCCGTGAAACCACGATCTCTGTGCACACTCGGATCGTCTACCCCTAGGCGTTCCTCACAGGCGAGGCGTAGCTCTCTCTTTTTTGTGTTTTTTAGGTCATAGGGTGATGTCAAACCATGTTGGTTCACAAGTTGGGGCACTATCCTACCGGTTTCACCTCGTGAGGAGATTCCACCCTTATACGGGCGGAACCTTCGCCTCTAGGTTAGGCGCATGCATGCGAGGGGACACATGCAAGCACCTATATATACCAACCTCTAACCACACCACACACACATATGCTAGGGGCACATGCAACTTTTCATCTCATTCCGATGTTCTCGTGGTCTTCCTCCGTGAAACCACGATCTCTGTGCACACTGGATCGTATACCCCTAGGCGTTCCTCGGCAGGGTAGCCAGGCGTAGCTCTCTCTTGTTTTGTGTTTGTTTAGGTCATAGGGTGATGTCAAACCATGTTGGCTCACAAGTTGGGGCACTATCCTACCGGTTTCACCTCGGCGGGAGATTCCACGCTCTGGTCCGGAACCTTCGCCTCTAGGTTAGGCGCATGCATGCGAGGGGACACATGCAAGCACCTATATATACCAACCTCTAACCACACCCACACACACATATGCTAGGGGCACATGCAAGTTTTCATCTCATTCCGATGTTCTCGTGGTCTTCCTCCCAAACCACGATCTCTGTGCACACTCGGATCGTCTACCCCTAGACGTTCCTCGGCGAGGTAGCCAGTAGCTCTCTCTTTTTGTGTTTTTTAGGTCATAGGGTGATGTCAAACCATGTTGGTTCACAAGTTGGGGCACTATCCTGCGGTTTCACCTCGACGGGAGATTCCACCCTTATACGGGCCCAACCTTCGCCTCTAGGTTAGAGCGCATGCATGCGAGGGGGACACATGCAAGCACCTATATATACCAACCTCTAACCACCCACACACACATATGCTAGGGGCACATGCAAGTTTTCATCTCATTCCGATGTTCTCGTGGTCTTCCTCCCGTGAAACCACGATCTTTGTGCACACTCGGATCGTCTACCCCCTAGGCGTTCCTCAGCGAGGTAGCCCGGCGTAGCTCTCTCTTGTTTTGTGTTTGTTTAGGTCATAGGGTGATGTCAAACCATGTTGGTTCACAAGTTGGGGCACTATCCTACCCGGTTTCACCTCGACGGGGAGATTCCACCCTTATACTGGCCCGGAACCATCGCCTCTAGGTTAGAGCGCATGCATGCGAGGGGGGACACATGCAAGCACCTATATATACCAACCTCTAAACACACCCACACACACATATGCTAGGGGCACATGCAAGTTTTCATCTCATTCCGATGTTCTCGTGGTCTTCCTCCGGCGAAACCCTGATCTCTGTGCACACTCGGATCGTCTACCCCCCTAGACGTTCCTCCCGGGAGTAGCCTGCGTAGCTCTCTCTTGTTTTGTGTTTGTTTAGGTCATAGGGTGATGTCAAACCATGTTGGATCACAAGTTGGGGCACTATCCTACCTGTTTCACCTCGACGGGAGATTCCACCCTTATACGGCCTAACCTTCGCCTCTAGGTTAGGCGCATGCATGCGAGGGACACATGCAAGCACCTATATATACCAACCTCTAACCACACCAACACACACATATTCTAGGGGCACATACAAGTTTTCATCTCATTCCGATGTTCTTGTGGTCTTCCTCCGGCGAAACCCTGATCTCTGTGCACACTCGGATCGTCTACCCCCTAGACGTTCCTCGAGGGTAGCCGGCGTAGCTCTCTCTTGTTTTGTGTTTGTTTAGGTCATAGGGTGATGTCAAACCATGTTGGTTCACAAGTTGGGGCACTATCCTACCGGTTTCACCTCGTGACGGAGATTCCACCCTTATACTGGGCGGAACCATCGCCTCTAGGTTAGGCGCATGCATGCGAGGGGGACACATGCAAGCACCTATATATACCAACCTCTAACCACACACACACACATATGCTAGGGGCACATGCAAGTTTTCATCTCATTCCGATGTTCTCGTGGTCTTACTCGTGAAACCACGATCTCTGCACCCTTCGGATCGTCTACCCCCTAGGCGTTCCTC